>JAOSBP010126986.1:0-43151 GCA_027563825.1 Erythroxylum mucronatum
TGAAGCGTGCAAAACCCGTCCATGAGACGGAGGGCGGGAGGGAGGGAGAGAAAGAGAAAGAGAAAGAGAGAGCCAGAGCCAGAGCCAGAGCCAGAACGACCAAAGACTACGCCGGCCAGGTGCGCACGACTCAGTGCGGCCCTAGGCTGGCCCCCAGAGAGCGACGACGACCACGCCGGTGGAGCATCTGGACGAGGCGGCGACGGCGACGGCGACAGCAAACAAGAAGACGACGGCGACGACGACGACGATGAACGGGGCAAGGGCAAAGGGACGAGGGCGGCGGCAACGGCGGCAGCCCGACCAGCTGAACGGTTTTCAGGGCGTCAGATAGGTCTGGAGCGTCTGGCGCGCGGGCACGCACAGACAGAGAGACACACAGAGACAGACACACAGAGAGGAAGACAGCAGTGGTAGCATGTCACAGTTGCCTGCGCGGCTGACACGACTCTTGGGTCATCAAGCAGAGCATTAGACGAGGCAAGATTGGCGGTAGATCACTTTTTCTTGTTCGAGGCCGGAGCACACTATGGTCCGTGTGACAGGGACAACGGCGTCATCTCAGCAGGGCGCACACATGGGAGACAAGAGAGGCACAGAGAGAGAGACAGAGGAAGAGGAGGAGGAGCAGCAGCAGCAGCAGCATCAAAGCACACCGCCGCCGCCGCCGCCCCTTTGCAGCTAGACACTGCCAGACACGGCGACTGGGATGTGATGCTTGTGTAGATCGGGGGCTTCATCTCACCCTGTTGGCTGTTCCAGCAACCGAGCCTGTTCCCCCCGAGGGAATGTCATCTGCCATTCTGTCCTGTTCGGCTACGAGCCATTCCCACGGGTTATTTTTCCACCCTGATTACCGGAAGGGTGGATTTTTTTTTGTTGGAAAAAATTAAAAAAAGGAGAGCACGGAAGCCAATACGTGCCGCCGTTACCGTGGAGGATTACACCTGGGAAAATGTTAGTGTGCCCTGTCATACGCGGCCCAAATAGCCTCGTGTCTAGCTAGCCTTTTTTCCTATCTTCTCCAACGCTGTGGCTGGGCTGCGTTTGATCATTGGGGAAACCCTCTTTTAGCTTCGGGGTGTCTTCTGACCACATCCTCACGTGTCCGTGTGGCCTGTGACTGTTGCCCCCCAATAGCCGCCCATCTCACCTGTTTTGCCTACTTTTTGCCCACTCTGTCTCTCCCTCGACTCTTGATAGCCCAAGCACTGCCTCGATCCGGAGCTCACATAATCACGGCCCTTGCTAGAACCTTGGCGCTCGCAAAACCCGCTCGAGGCTTAGCATTCTGGATTGGTTTGGCGGCAACGAGAAAGCACAGAACAAAGGCGTCTTCTGGTATTTTGGGCTTATGCGCCCTTCTTTCTGAATCGCGGTAGATCCCTGGCTTTCCCTCTGCCGGCCCCTCTTGTCGCCTTGTTTCCCCCCCGCCTCCATTTAGCGTTGATAATTGGGCAACACGAAGCATTCTTGGTCTCTGCTTCTTTCTACTGCCTGCAAAGACAAGGTCAGTAAGCTTTTTCCTATTCTAGTATTGCGTATCTGTCCATCTCTCTTTCTTTGCGAGCCAATACCGTGCATTGCATTGCGTTTGCATTTGTACTTGTTATGCATATATACACATACGAGGCAGAAATTGCCCTGTCCAGACCGCCTTTTTTTTTTCCCTATTCCACTTCCTGTCCCTTTTCCTGCGGTGACGGGGCCCTGCATGTCCCCACGAAAACGCTCGAGTCTATATCTGCTGGCTTACTCTGTTTCTGAAATGTGGTGCATGTCTCGAGTCAGCACAGGTCGATCCAGGTTCGAAGAAATATATTGAAACGACGTGGCCATCCACGCAAATGTTGGGTCGACAAGGCAATTGTTGCAGCGTCATGGAATCTCGTCTGGTCCAGCCCACCGCCTGCCTCACCTTCTCGAGACCACACCAAATCCTTTTCTCGTGTAGCCCACTGCCTCCTTTTTCTTTCTTTTTTTCCCGTCTGTCTTGGCTCTTGTTGGTTGATTGGGGATTATTCGCCTCTTCGAGCTGACACTAGACCAAACCAGATTTGCGCAGCGACCCTTTGCCCGACATACCCACAGCCTTCTCCCAAGGTGGCGCAATGCACGACGATCTTCTGAGGCGCGCTCTTGAGAGCAAAAAGACCGTCTCGCGTAAGCAGAGGTCAAAGCAGAACTCCGCCGAAACCTCGCGCGCCTCATCCAGACAGGGCTCGGCGGCGAATTCGCGCAATGCCAGCAGAATCGGCAGCCGCAACAACAGCGATGACGACGACGACGACAGCGACCTGAGTGACGGCACCGAATTCTCCGCCTTCTCCATCGACGGCGTTCTCTCTGGCGCTGGTGGCGGAAGCGACGCCCTCTCGCTGCCTGCCAACTGGACTGACGAGCTGAGCACGCGCACAAATCACCTGCTCGAACGGAATCGCCGCAACCAGGACGAGCGCGAGCAGGACCTGCGCTACTATGTCAGCATCCTTCGACGCCACTTTGCCCAGGACGAAATCTCGGGTAGAGTCCCTGGTCTGTGCAAGTCATTCTTGCGCGCCGCCCAAGCTGGCTCCACGGAGATCGAGACGACCGTGGCGCTCAAGGCCCTGCAAATTACAGTCCTCACCGAGCCTGCCGAGGACTACTTTGCAACGTGCGCTCCAGCTCTGAGGAGCCTGGTCGAATCAAGCCGGAACGCGGCCACCAAGATTCAGGCCGTCTACGCTCTGGGCATAGTGGCTTTCTACAACGAAGAGGATGAGGAGACGACCCAGGGCATTCTCGATTTCCTATTGGACATTGTCGAGTCCGACGGTCACACGGTCGACGCCGGTGACGACGCCGACCTCGTCACAGCCGCCCTCCACGCCTGGGGCTTCTTGGCCACCCAGATGGAGGACCTGGAGCACGAATCACAGACGGCCATCGAGGCCTTTGTCGAGCAGCTCGACTCGGCCAGCGCCGACGTCCAGGTTGCCGCGGGCGAAGACATCGCGCTGTTGTACGAGAAGAGTTGGACGCCCATCGAGGACGGCGAGCACGCCCCCAGAGACCCCCTGAATCCTGACGCGCCCCCGCCGACCCACATCAAACGCTACGAGCCATACAATCAGAAACACCAGCTGCTGGCCACCCTGTCCGCCGTCGCCGGCACCTCGGCCAAGCGCGTGTCAAAGAAGAATCGAAAGACTCTGCACACCAACTTTGCCGATATCAAGCAGAGTGTCGAAACCCCAACTCTGGGGCCCCGGTACAACAGTGCCATGGACGAAGACGGCCGAACATACGGCAGCCGGCTCAAGGTCAAGGTGGGCCGTGGCGACAGCATCCTGGTCAACAGGTGGTGGAAATTGATACGATTGCGAGAGCTCAAGCGGGTGCTGGCCAGTGGCTTCTTGGAGCACTACGAACACAATGAGGTGATTGTCGACACGTTGCCCGGCTCCACATGATGAAGTCTTGAAAGACGGGTTTAATTGGCGCGATTGGATAATATCCTGTCATTTTAATGAATTTACGCGGCTGCAAATTCCCACTTTTCCTTTTCGCTTGCAATTTCTCTCCCACTCGGAATTGGCCCCAGCATATGCAAGGCAAAGCCTGATAAATCGCTTAATCTTCACCAATTGCCTCGCGCGAGTATCATCTCTCCAATTTTAATTTTCATAAGCTTTTTGGGTTTTAACAAAAAGGATTTGTTGGTTGATTTGGGGGTGTGCATGTGCCCTGCTGACTGGTGCCAAGTCAAAGCTTCACCCGCCCCAAGTAACACCACTTGACTTTCTTGCACGACCAGATCCTTGACGTGCAAAAGTCCTTTCCAGGCATCCTGCTATCGCCGGTCGAACGAGCTTGTGGCCTTGGAGGCGCGTTTGCAGAATCATGCAAAGCTTAGTCACGCGACGTCATTGGCAGCGCGGCACCCGCAGCATTCGATAGTTTGACCGTCCAGCCCTGCAAAGACAATGTCAACGCCCACTTCTTCCTCATTGAAGCGCCCACTGCCAGCCTCGAGCTCCAACAATCCTTCCACGCCCGCAAATGCCACGTCCGGCACCACTCCACGCTCCGCAGCCACCCCCAGCGGTAACACGGCTGGCTTCCGCAGCCCTGCAGCCTCTCGCGCCGCTCCTGGCAAGTCGCCCAAACCCTTTGTTGGAACACCCTCTGGTCAGGCGAAAGCCTTCACTGGCACAAGCTCAGCCAACACGCCACAGCTGGGCTCAAGTCATGGAAACAAGACGGTGCCGACTGGCTCGACGAGCTTGTCCCACAGCTCCCCGGCAGCTCTGGACGGCACACCAGGCCTTTCCACTGGCATGGCAGCCGGCATCGCTAGCCCCAGTCTTCAGGATGGACTGTCCATGGGCATGTCGATGAGCAGCATGGGGATCGCCATGGGGCTGAGCGCCTCCACTCTCGGCGTTGGCCTGGCAGGTACTTCATCTATGGGACCCGGCAGGATGGGCGACGAAGAGCGTCGCAGGAGATTGGAGGCTGTCCTCCACGCTCTTGGGCAACGCACAGGTCGCGTCAGCCAGCAAGGCCTGGAGCACCTTGGCAAGAGGTTGGGCTTGGAGCCAGGCTGGGAGATTTTCCCAGAGGCCAAGGTGGGTGCAGGCCGTATGCTCAGCTTCGCAGGTGGCAGCATTCAGGTCGACGTTGAATTTTCCGAAAAGCCTGGCCACACGGACAGCGTCACCCGTGCAGCCCTGACCTACCACGGCCTCAACAAGGACGCCAATGACGGAGTCGAGGACGCTGGACGTATCATGCAACGAGACCTGACCCCCTCTCGCGGCGAGGCGTCGATAACGCTCACTCTCGACAGGTTCGCCACCAACCTCGAACGGTTATCCAGGCTGGACAAGCTCAGTGTGGCTGGGGCAAGCTGCTTCGAGGCTGTCCACGGAGTCTATGCCAGCCTCAAGAAACTCTACGAGCACGAAAAGAAGGCTGCTCAAACATTCTTAGGCGACAAGGCCGACGAAGATGCTCTCGACTCGCACGTCATGTGCAACAAGAGCGGGAGCCCACGTCTAAACGCAAGGCGTCATCTCGGCGTCCAGCTTGAATACTGGCGTTCTCGACACCTTGTTCCACTGCAGCCAAAGAAAGTCACAATCAAGCAGGAGGACGATAGTCGAATGGACGTTGATGACGCCGAACAGCAGATACATCGACACAGTGAAAGCGACTACAGTCAAGAAGAGGATGACGACAACGACGACGAAATCTTTGCATTGAGTATCGAATGTGACCAGAGTCCACCGGGAACATTCCAGGCCATTCGTACATCGACACAGTGGATCTCAGACCGTGTCGAGCGCCCACCCGACGAAGTCGAATCCGCCATGGCTGATGCTGGCCACGCATCTCTGTCAGCCATGCACCTGGACTGGCAAGAGCCTCCACTTGCGCCTCCACCAAACGACGCCCCACCATCAAGAGCGCGCTTCGTCGCCAGATTCAACCCTCCTCTGCTGGTCCCTTCTCGCATCGCAGTTGCCGTCTACGCATCTGTCGGGGTCGACATCAGCCACGAAGTAAGCAACGTGGCCTGGCATGCGGCAGTGCTCGGACGATTAGACGCTCCGCTGCCCGCTGCAGGGACTCCCTTTCGAGAATCTTACCGACGGAGGAGTGGCCATGATCAGCACCAAGACTGGCGGCTCAATCTGACCATCCCTCGCGCCGAGCCGGGCCGCTTCCTCGACGTCTTGCCCTTCAACCACCCCAAGCAGCTCGTGTCCCTACTGCCCGTGCTGCGGCAGTACGCCTTCTTCGGCCAGCTGCTGCGCAACAGCTTCGAGGTCGGCAAGGCTCTCTCGGCAGATGCCGACTCTACCAAAGAGTATGACTCGAGGCACAATCTGAATGGTGTGCAAGCAGGACAAAACAAGGAGAAAGACGAGCTCGACGCGCTCATGGCCGACTCAGACGACGACGACGTCGATATGTCAGACGAAGCTTCTGATCTTGTGCATCATCTCGATGTCAATATGCGTACAGACGGGCTGGTTGGACCACGCCTGAGCCTCGCCCTGGCGCCTGCTCGATCCAAGAGCGTCACTTACCTCAACGTCGACATTGCACCTGGAGGAGTGGTCGTCATGAGCGAGCGCGGCCAGCGGACAGGCATCGTCGACGACAAGAAGCAGACGGGCGTTGAAGCCGCTCTGTCCAAGGGGCTCATGGTGGCCGAAGACCTGGCCATGTGGGCGGCGTGGGCAAAGGACAAGGCGCTGCCCAAGCACGGCTGATGTCTTTTTTTGAAGGTCTCTTTGCTTCGAGCCCCACTAGAATCTCGAGTAATCCCAAATTCCACAAAATGTCAAACTAGTCAAAAACTCGTTTCTCTTCATGCGCAGGGGGCTTCGCTAAAGTGCTCGGCCACGTGGTGCGCGACGGCCGGCTCGTCGCCCTCAAACTCGCCGCACACGGGGCACTTTGCTTTTGTTGCTTGTTCTTCGTTCTTCTTTGCCAAAGCCGCTGCAGATTGGCCCTTTTTCTTGTTGGTTCGCGCCGGCTTGACGACAAAGTCGCCCAGCTCGTGCCGCGGCTGTGATGCTTCAGATGCCCCGAACAGATACTCATCGTCAAGGCGAATGTCGCGCTGGTGCCTGTATCTTTGTTGTTGCCTTGATGTTGCGCCTTCCTGGGCAGCCTGTCCAGCAGCAGTCTCTTGTTGGGCAGCAGCCGCTTGATCAGAATCACCCTCGAGCACGCGTTGCACGCGGCCCACACGCCCATCAGCCAGCCTGACTTTGATACCTCGCGGGTGGTTTCCTCTGGTTAGTAATGTCTGCACTGATCCGTACGACAGATGACCGGTGGGCTGGTCGTGTTTGAGGATGATGGCTACTCTGGCGCCTGCGCGCACTGTCGCCGTCGTCGGCACCATGTTGATTCTCTTTCCCTTCCCCTAGAATCTCAGACAGAGGGTGTATGTGTGATTAGAGACAAAGGGACCGGAGGGAATCCAAAATTCTCTTAGAAGGAGCGGCTCTGAATTTTTAATTTTGACTTTCCTGTTTGTCTGTGACCCTTTGATCCTTTTCCAAGCTTGGCTCAGGATGGAACAGTGGACCAAAACGTGGTTATGATATTTAGGAAGACAGACAATATGATGCAAGGCCAAGACCAGAGGATATCAATTTCTTTTGCATCTGTCTTCTTCCTTCTTTCTGGAAAAGAGGCTACAGATGATTGGGGGTCGACTTGAAAGATATGCTTGCTCTACGTCCTGGAGGTAATTCTCGTTTTTGAAGGGTCAGGAAATTGCAAAAGAGAAAAAAAAGGGAAAAGTGGATTATGGATTCGCTTGGATATCTAAGAGAGAGGGAGGAAAAGAAGGGTGTGACGTTGAAGGATGTAAGAGGCGCTCACCTGTTGTTGTCTAGCTGAAAATGTGAGCGCCTCATTCTTCAACCGTCACGAACCATACAGTAGTACTCGTCCAGGCACACATCAGCGAATCCAAAGGACGAAGATGCAAATCAAAAAGATACAAAGATGAGAGTATAATGATGGGATTTTGTGGGGCACAATCAAATCTCTGTGTAAATCAAAAGTCGCTTGTCGCTTAAATTTGAAAATTGATGGAATTCATAACAGCTCTCGATATTCATAAATTTGCCAAACACTGGCATCCACTTGTGACTATTTACTTGAAAATTCCTCCTTCGCAGTGCCTACAATGAGCGACGACGATTATCGTCCCCGTACAAGACTTGCCTGTCTTGATCTCATAATTTCTACAGAGTCAACTTAATTACTTCTCTGAAGTCACAAAGTCGTACGCCGGGGTAACAGATGAAATCTGCTGCTGCTGCTGCTGCTGCTCGAGGTGGTAGTGGCCCTGTGCAGCTGCCAACTCCTCCTGCTCGGCCACCATCTGCTGCGCCAGCTTGTGCGCGCGAGCCTCGACGTCGGCGTCATTGGCAAGGCGCATGTTGTGGGCCTTGCAGTCTACGCACGCCCACACGAAGAGGATGAACTCGAGGATGGAGGCGATGCAGAGCATGACAGAGGTGGCAAAGGTGAGGATGAGCTCGTTGTCGACGCGCTTGTAAGCGGCGTAGCGCTGGGTACAGGAATCCCAATTGGGGCAGCGGTAACCCGGGCTGTCATACGAACGAATTGACGAACTACCGTTGGTCGCCGTGTAAGTATAATTCTGCCTCTCGCGAATGGCCGTCAGCATGGCAGACGTGGCCCAGCCAGAGAAGCCGGGGGCATTTGTGGGGGTGACAGGTCCGTCGTAGCCAAAGCTCCAGAAGCTGCTGTAGGGGCTCCACAGGCTGCTGCTGTCGTCGACAGTGCCCCACCACCAGCGGCTTGAGAAGAGCGCCCAGGACGAGGTTGAGGTCATGATGCCGGCGGCGGCGCCAAGGGCAATCCAGAAGACGAGATGAAAGCTGACGGGGAAGCCGGGGTGCACAGGTCTTTTGCTGTAGAGCTGAATCCCTATGGAGGTGGCACTCCAGACCATGGCCAGGAGCAGGGGAAAGAGAAACCAGAGGCCAATGCGGGCGGCAAAGCCATATTCGGACTGAGCCTTGGAGTAGTCGTGGACGTGGCCCGTCATGATAACGGTGGCCAGGTCAAAGACAATGATGAGGACACGGAAGGCCAGCTTGGTGACAAAGTGGCGATCATGCGCACGCAATTGGCCGAGATTCATCTTGACAGATGTCCTACTATCTGGCTTCGTCATGATCTGAGGATTCGCTTGAATACGGATCAGACTGTGTGGTCGACTAAAGGGCTCGCTGGTGGGCGGGCTGTAGGAGGGATCCGTGGAATTCGGACTGCCCGTCGATTTCCACAGGCGCGATACTTCCTCCAGCTTGGCTGATTTACAAGGATATGAGGGAGAGAGAGATATTTATATTGCAAGTCCACAATCAAGTCAATGACCGTTCTTGCAGACGCGGCGAAGATAATGGAGATTAGTGCGGGGGCGTTTGGATTTTTCAGGCGTCTCAAAACGGAGTCTCTTCGCATTCTACACGGGGATCGAGAAGATGGTGCGCAGCAGTCGGTTGGGCTGCGGCTTCACGACCAACAAGGAGGCGCTGCTGGCTGCAGAGCCTTGACCCATTGACCCAATTGAGGGATTTTGAATGCTGCTGCCTGGCATTGATGTGCGGTAAGCAGTAAACATAGACCCGCATTCATGGTGCATTTCCTTTTTTAGCTACAATGGGGGATTGGGTGTTTGACCGGTGACGCGGGAAGGGAGGGTCGATGCGATGGTGGAATGCACCCGTTATTGGGTTAGGAGGGCAGGCTAGTTGGTGCCGGCGCTGATTGGGTGCATTGAGACAGTTCCTCATCCTAATCCGACCGACAAGCGCTTTTTATCTACTCGTTACGATGCCTGCGACGACGTGTTTCTGTCTGCGTGCTGCAAAAAAAAGATTAGCAAATGCTGCTGCCTGGAGACTAGACGAAGACGCAGAGTTGGATGCTTTTTAATACATAGCGTTCGTATCGATCGAGGCCGCTCTGGCTGATACCACTACGAGATTGCTCGGCAAGTCATTGAGATTTAAAAAGACACATGTTCCATTGCTGTCTGGGACGTGCTCTGGTGGAAAAGACGCCCTCTATATACAGCTCGACGTGACATCATTTCTCCCACCCCTCTCCCCTTTTTTATACGGAATTGGATATGACAAAATACAGGTATAAATCTTCCTCATGCAACACTCTCTTTCTCTCATTATCTTTCACGACATGTCTCTTGTCACCTGCTCTGTTGGTTCAAAAACAAATTAGGATGTGGCGGCAGGGGCAGTGGTGGTTGTGTTGGTCTCCTTCTTGGACTTGAGGCCGTCAATGACAGACACGGCGACCTGGACCAGCAGAAGGGCGGCCAGGATGCAGAAGAGGATGCCGTTGGCCAATCCCAGCTTGGGGGTGTAGTTGAAGCCGCGGAGGGCGTTGTCTCGCGCACCGCACGAGTCCCAGTTGGGGCACAGGTAGTCGGCGCTGTTGTTGTAGCGCATGATGGGGAAGCCCAGGCCGTTGAGAGCGGCAAAGGCGGGTGTGGTGGTGTACGTGTACATCTTGCCCTGGCTGATGGCGGTGAGGAAGGCCGAGGTGGCCTTGCCGGTGCGGCCAAAGGCGCCGTCAACCGGAGCCTTGTCGTACATGGTGCCAATGGTGGGCGGCATGTCGAATAGCGGTCCAATGTTGTACTGGTCCTGGTGCTTGTAGTACTTGTAGGCGATTGCGGCGGCGCGGGTCTGCAGGACGGCGACGACGACAAAGCCGAGGAAGATGAGGGTGTCGAAAGGCACATTGATGAGAGCACTGACGCGCCTGTCCTGCTGCAGCGGGTAGACGATGTTGATGAAGCTCCACACGGCGCCGAGCGCGAGCGGGATGAAGTAGAAGCCGTCACTCTCAAAGCCGAACAGCCCGTACGAGTCTGGGATGAGGCGACCCGTCATACCGGCCAGGACAAAGAAGAAGACGATGAGCGTGAAGCGTAGAGCTATCTTGGCTGGTCCACGGGGGTCAACCTTGCGGGACTGGTCGCCCATGGCCTTGACCGAGTCCTTGACATCCCCTGCGAAACCCATGGTGACTGGCTGGGCGTCGTCTCTGTGTGTGTCGGCAAAGGCTCACGTCGGGCGCACTCTGGTTTTGTCCAGTGTCGAAGCCGATTGATGAGGCGGAGACACGGATCGAGAGGTTGATGGAGGACGAGGACGAGGACGAGGTACACAGGTCGGCGAGAGGGGGTGTAGTAAAGAGGACAGGCCGGGCTGCAGCCATAAAAGTCTCTAAGCCGAGCTGCTTGGCTTCATGTGGAACACTGTGCGCGCCCTTACCTCGCCTCTCTAGCGGGCAGCTTGCACGGCAACGCAATTTGCCACGGTCTACGCCGTGGAATTGGCCCCGAATAGGGTTTAGCGGTTCCGGATTTGACAGTCCCCGTGATGCCTCTACTTTGCGCCTCCAGTCATCAAGGGCTGGCATTTCTGTTGGACTTTTGCTCGAGTCCTCAATGATTGTGTGATGAACCAACATTTGATGATCAATTCCATTCCAAATACATCTCTACAGGTACCGCAACGGTCGTTGTCAACTTTAATCAAAAACACCTGTCTGGTTCGTAACCTTCCACTGCATCATCCTTGGCCCTAAGCCTATACCTCACTCGGCATAGTCACGCCCTACTCGGCCTAGTCACATGGACTTGAAGGTTGGAGTGGAGTCATTCTGCCAATAAACGCCAACCTTTTACCCCGCGAAATGCCACCAAACGTGCTATAGCCGAGGCAGTTGCGCCGGTCGAAATTTCAGGAAACCTGGGTCACAGGATACGCGCTTGTCGGATATAACCAAACGCTGGGGTCCACTCTGTTTTTGGAGATTATGCATAACCTTGTAGATGCGCATCCTTTTTTGTTTCATGGCGCCGAGCGATTGGTGCCAAAACATGACGTGAAGTCTGGTTGTGGGTAATTTTACATTATTTTTATGAATAAAGTGTATATGTATAAACCAAAATTTCCCTCGTCTTTGCATTATTTTCCTTGGTCCAAAATGCTGGACGCCAGTCTTGATGCATATGCTGGCTCTTGCTCCGCCATGCAACTTGTATATTACATGTTGGCTCAAGCAGATGTGAGCTCAACCGACACAATACGTCAATTTGACATGAGCTCAACTGGTGGTCGAGAGGTGTGTGCCATGATCTTGCCTCGATCCTCGCCGTCATCGATGGGACTCAGTTCGTCCACGCTCGCCGTTGTGTCCTCGACGGCAATGGCTGGTAGATGCGGGCTGTCTCCGTGATCCTCTGGGTGGTAGACGATGGTGCTGCTCCGGCTACGCGTGCCCTCGAGCGCGCTGCCGGGTGATCTTGCTCCACTTGGCGCATCCTCCATCTCGACGTCTGGCTCAGCAGGCTGCGATGACGCGTTGAGTCTCTGCAGCGCAGATGTGAGGTCGTATGCGTGCACCTGCTTGTTGGGTGCATCCTCCAGACGCACCTCCCAGCCGGCTGGCGGTGAGGGTGGTGGGGAGATGAAGAATTGCTTGTCGAGCTTGGGTGCTTGGAGGTGTCGCTCCTTGTCCGACAGAGGCCTTATCGGTGTCGGCTCGCCAAAGTAGACTCGCACACGGTTGCTGAGGATGACTTCGCCGTCGAGGAGAGCGCGGACTGCGGTTGCAGACTCGACGTCCCAGAATGTGACCACTATCCTTCGGAGGTTGCGGAGCGGCGAGAATGCATATACGCCTGCAGGCGTGGACTGATCCATCATCGCTCGGAGGTGTGCGAGCGTTGTGGCGGAGAATATCGATGCATCTTGAAGATTCTGTTGCACTGCGTTAGCGACCGTCTGCTGTGTTTTGCGTCTGCCTGTCTGCACACTTACTGTGATGAGGAGGGTATTTGAAGGCGGAGATGGGGTGACTAGAGGTGGTAGATCT
Organism: Erythroxylum mucronatum; assembly: GCA_027563825.1. Classification (NCBI taxonomy): domain Eukaryota; kingdom Viridiplantae; phylum Streptophyta; class Magnoliopsida; order Malpighiales; family Erythroxylaceae; genus Erythroxylum; species Erythroxylum mucronatum. The sequence goes on from JAOSBP010126986.1 coordinate 12,460, forward strand.
GAGAGGTTGAGAGACAGAGAAGAAGACTTTGCTCGTCGTCCCTCCATGGAAGATGTGCTTGAAGTCCTTGAACGTGGTGGCGTTGCGGCTTGCTCGGCGACCATGGACATTGCAATCGGGCGAGTGATGCTGTGAAAAAGACTGTACTCTGGAGGTTGCAGTTGCAGCAGCAGGGAGAGGAGGAGGAGGAGGGTTGAGGTAGATTGTCAGGATTGCAGACAAGAGAAAAGAAAAAATCGATGCATTGTATATATCAAAGCATAGCACATCCAGACCCCCAACGTTGATTGCACAGCCCACTAACAAGTTTCCGTGAGGTGCCAAGGCCTCTGCCTGTCCAGGCGCGCTGCCAAATCTCGGCCCTCGTGGCCTCCGTCTACGTCCGCTGATGCTTCGGTGAGGCGCAGCAAAACGCCACCCATACACCACTTACGCACACTGACTGCCCCAACCGCAAAGCTTCGGCCTCTGTCACCCTCTCATACACGCGCTCGACGCATGAACATGTCGAAAGGACTGACGGCTGCCAAGATCGGCTGGCTCTGCGTGCAGCATGTCTCTGTCTCGGCGTGCTTGGCTGTCGTGTATATGCTCCTTTTCATCCTGGAGACTCTTGACTGCAGCTCGCCATGTCCGCGTGGGGCTGTGATTCGCAACCAGGCACAACTCGACGAGCATTGGCTTACTCTAATTGGAAAGCGTGTGACTTGTGGCTCGGGGTTGCATTGCTACGAGGTATCTGACTCTTGGAGGCTATGCTGGCCTTACTACGTACGCTGCCTTGCGGAAGCTACACGCGTAGGCCTCCACATTCCCAAGCATAACTCTAATGCGCTGTGCGGCTTAGCTACCGGGGGGCTGAGGTCGCCTCGTGGGGTAAATTAATGTAGATTCGAATCTGCTTTGCTATGCACGGACGCGCTCAAAGCCACGCGTTAGGGAGACTGCGCAGCGACAATAAAAAAGTGACCGATTCCCAATTGAGACAGATGCTCAGATGACTTTGACTGGATCTAATATGCTCCTCCACAATGCTAACGTTGCCCCCCTTTTTTTGGTTGTTGTCGTCGTCGTCACTTCGTTCCAAGATATGCGTCGTCCTGGCCTCGTCTTCTCTTGGTGAATGCTCAGGTACAGCCTCAGTGGGCTCTGTTCACACCGCAGCGCTCCAGGGCCTCGAGCAGCTCAGGCCGATCCTTCAACGCCGCACACGCCTGCGAGTATGTCATCCACTGCCGCCCGCGTTTGTGCATCTCGGGCCACTCGTCCTCGAGCTTCTCCACACTAGCCTCGAAGAATCTATATGTGGCAATGGGCGCCTCAGGGGTCAGCTCGTTTGGTTTTCTCCGGTCCTCGATCCTGCCCAGGTCTTTTGTGATTTTGATCGTGATGCCTGCCTCTTCCCACGCCTCACGCGTCGCCGCATCCTGCTCCGTCGCCTCATCCGTCTCCCAGCCACCTTTGGGCAGCACCCAATTTGAGCGGCGTGCCGACGATATCAGCAGAACGTGCTTGCCGTCAGGTGACAGTCCCACGACTCCGGCAACCAGACGCTCTCCAGAAGGGCCATAGCCTGTGTGACACCAACAGTCTCGTGTAAGCAAAAGTGCACCACTCGGCCAGCGTTCAACTTTGAAAAAAATCATTCAGTGCAGAGACATACGCTGCTTGGCACGACCTACGCGGGCCTCCATGGAGCGCTGGCCGTCAGCCATGGCCGCAGTTGGCGCACGTGCTTAGTGGGCGACGCTAATTGGATGGTTGACGCAGGGTGCGCGGAGCGCCTGTGCCTCTACGGTTCTGGGATTTGGACAATCTGCGCGCCTGAGGCTTGAGGCGTGACGAAAGGGAGAATCTGGCAGTGGTGTCAGGAGGACATGGCAGCGAGCGGCCGCCGGATTAGGGTCGTATAAGGCCCTACCGGAAAAGTCACTGAAGCACGAGCGCGCGCGGCCACTCGGGTTAGGACAAAATCAATCCTCGATGATGCGCGCGCGGTAAGCTTGAGGAGTGCGACCTGTTCTGAGCCGATTTGGAGTGCGCCGCCCTCGTTTGTTCTCGCTGACGATGGGACCAGACGGCCAGAGAGGGGACGGTATGGCGCACGCGACTGCCACTCGGCAAGAAATCGTGGAATAGGAAAAACAAGATAGATTAAAGAGCCAAAGGGGCCTCAGTCCCGCGCGGCTTGCGGCTCCTTTGACTGTGACAGAACAGAGAGAGAAAGAGGGAGAGAGAGCAGAAGGACGTGCACGGCGACATGATGTATAACTAGTCGGTGTGCATCAGGCCAGAGCGGCAGCAGCGGCCAGTGGTCGGAGGCCTTGCCTTCGTCAGTAAGAGACAGACAGAAAAAAAAAATTCCAATGTGGTCGGCTAGCCAAATTAACCCCCAGGGCTAAGCCATCGCAGAGGCCGACCGACGGCCCTGGTGCTTCGAGTTAGGGTTTTCCTCTGCTCTCCCTTTTCGTGCTGCTGCTCTGTGGATGATGCCGAGAAGATGGTTTCCAGAAGCAGCAAAATGTAGTCGCCACAGTTTCCCATGCCCCCGATTTCTGTGAAACGGCGTGGACCCTTGTGTGGCACTTCTGTTGCCCTTGTTGCCTAACTACATGTCAGCGCAATGTCAGTCATGGAAATGCAAAACTGCTCTTCTACCTTTGGCTATGCCTCTTTACACTAGCTCGACCTTCCAACAACCACCCAACCCAGAGCTCCAGAGCCATCGTCAAATCGCATAGGCCGGCGCCGTCCCAGTTCTTGGCCGACTGGTATTGACATCTTCCGTCATGGCTTCACTCGGCCTCTTAGACTACCAGAGTCTCTCGGTTCTCACTCCATACGGTACGCATGCAACAACTTGCCTTCTGCGGGCAGTCTTGTTGACAGATGCGCCAAGGATACCAAAGTGGCTCGTGCGGCTACTGCAAAGACCCAGTCTCAAGTCAGCGAACCTTGGATTCCCGTCTGTTGAGCCTTCTTTTTCTCAGTCTTTCCTTATCCCGCTGTTCATCTGTTCTCCATTAAGCAATTTGGTCATGTACATTGTCTTCGCTGTAGCTCATAGAATCCCTCCTGGTAATCCATTGACTTGGTTTGAATTAATGGCTGATAGAAGACAAAAGGTGCATCCTACTATGTCAAGGCATCACATCTGACGGTCCAGCACTATCAGATTCTGATGGACCGAGGATGGAGGCGGTCAGTCGTGTCGTTTGTCTTTGTTACTACATGCAGAAACTGACCAGCAGCCAAAGGTCGGGCAAACTGCTGTACCTCCCAGACAATAGACGATCATGCTGTCCTCATTACACCATAAGGTCCTTAAATCCAATCCATTTCTTTTCGTACCATCCAGACCAAAGCTCATCCGTGTCCTCATCAGGCTGCCCGCTGCAGACTTTCGTCCTTCAAGAGACCAACGCCAGACCATCAACCGCTGGAACCGTTTTGTGCTTGGTCCTGACTACGAGAATGCCCACGCCAAGCGCTATCCAAAGTCACGGGCTGAGAAGAAGGCAGCCAAGAATGACTTCAGTCTCTGTGCTGCCATACATGCTTCTGAAGCCGACAGACTGCCTCCAGAACCCAAGCCAGACAAGACGCTCCAGGTGACTTTGGAGCCAGACGACTTTACAGCAGAAAAATATATTCTGTTCGAGAAGTACCAGCGTGTCATCCACAAAGAGTCTCCAGAAGACATTTCGGAGTCCGGTTTTCGACGCTTTCTCTGCGCATCACCCCTGCCGAGACATGGCGAAAACAAGGACAAACCCTTGGGTTCCTTTCATCAGACGTACCGTATTGATGGCACTCTGTTCGCCTTCTCAGTGCTAGATCTCCTGCCCAGCGGAGTGTCTGCTGTCTACTTTGTCTACGACCCTGCCTTTGAGAAGCACGGCCTCGGGAAGCTCAGTGCATTGCGAGAGACTGCTCTGGCCCATGAGATGGGCTATAGCTACTACTACATGGGCTACTACATCCACGGCTGTCCAAAGATGAGGTACAAGGGCGAATTCAAGCCTCAGGACGTCCTCGACATGCGCGAGGGTGCAGAGCACATGGAATGGCGTCTCCTGGATGCTGACGTCCAGAGGCAAATGACCGATCATACCTTTGGCCTCAGCGTGCTTGAGAGCAACGGCAATGCTGGTGCAGACCCCGTATCCGAAGAGCTGCCCAGCCCAACTGCCGCCGCAAAGTCGGGCAGATCGTTGCTCACGCTCAATGTGCCTGGCGTCCTGCCCACCTCAGCGCTGCTGGCTCCAGATTTCAGTCTTGCTCAGGTTCTCGCCCTCATCGGCCCCAAACATTCACAGACCGTGGCGCCAATGGGCCTTCTGAACGTCTGGCCCGAAGACGATGACGAGCAAGACCTTGACTCGGAGCAAGATCAGACAGAAAATATCATGGCAAAGACAATAAAGGCCTACGAAGACTCGCGTTCCGTCAGGGGCGCCATTGCCGAGTTGGCGGCCGCTGTCGGTCTCGACGTGGCCCGCGCCATGGTGGTCGACTTTGGTGGCAACTGAGAGCAGGAAATGAATTGTGAATCAAGGGCGAGAGAGGGATATAGGCAGCAAAGCAGGGTTGTTGATAACTTGGCTGATCTTTCCGATCATGTATCTACATGTTTACAAGTTCGAAGAGACCTCGAAGCCTCCCCCTTTTAGACCAGCTTCGATTCTTTAGAAAGACCATTTCCCCTGGAATTCAACACTGCCAGCCAGTGACGTGATATTATTCTAGTTCAGAGTGCTCATGCCCTCTTATTAGTACATTCTTCGGTCGGCCTCCTCTATCCAGGCTCTTTTTTGATCAACTGCCCTGCACGCCGTGCACACTTTGCCAATCTCCTGACACAGAGCCCTTGTCCACTCTTTTCTTTTCCGAGCAAAACCAAGTGCTCACACAATGCCAGGCAGCATGCTGAACCGCTTCGCCTTGTACCGGCTGCCAAACTCGCGCCGGTAGCGCCGCTCCTTCTTGCGTGCCCAAACCGCCATCTGCGCTACAGCCACCCCCGCGAACAGCGCCGTGCTCAGACTGCGGTTCGCCATGCCGATCCCGATCCACGCCAGCGTCTCGAAGAAGTAGTTAGGGCACGTTACAGGCACGAATCGGAAGACGCCGCTGACCGGGATGCCGCGCTCCTTGGTGCCCTCGTTGCGCAGGCCACGCAGCGTCAGATGAGCAGACAGGTTGCCCAGCTCGCCGACGACAAACAGCACGATAGAGGCCGGGAGGAGCCAGGCCCACGCCTCTGGAGGGTCGTGCGAGGTAGGCGTATCTGGAGAAGGCGAGTAAGTGAAGAGAGCAATGTTAAGACCTGCCAGCAGCCAATAGTGGGCGCTGTTCTTGAAGATGTTGAATGCGGGCATCGTCGCAGCGCTGAAACGGTGGACAAAGATGGTCTCCAGCTCACGCTTCACAAAGTGAATGAAGATAAAGGCAAAGCTGAGCTTTGCCGACGTCGACGGCTCGGGGAACGGGCCCAGGCTACCATTAGGGTTGAGGTAGATATAGTTGCGCAGGAAATAGATCAGAGGGTGGATAAGCAGTGGGCCGAGATATTCAATGATAAATACAGTGCGCCACGCAATCTGTGGGCCAAGATCCTTGACGAAGATGCTGCTTCGCTCGTACAGCTCGAGCGCTTCAACGGTAACCTGGGCATCATTGGGAACCAGCGTGCCGTCGCTAGCCTTTGTGATGCGAAGGCGGTTGATGTCGAATCGTGACTTTGCCGCTATGCGGTCGTAGATGTCCTTGCCATTGTCTGAAGCACGAACGTACGTCTCCTGTGGCAGGTTGCGAATAGGCTTGCCTGAAACGAATTCAAGTTAGCTTGTGAGGTCAAGCAAAAGGAGTTGCCGGAAGAGCTCTACCTCGTGGTCGGACCTCCAGGGAAAGAACCTTCTCAGTAAGCTTTGCTGCTCTCTGCTCTGCCATGTTGGACAGCCCGTGTGGCTCGATCTTGAGGCAGTTGCAATACAATTAGTGCCAAAGAAGCAATAGTGAAATAGTGGCTGAGATCGCCGTCCAAAATATATTTCCATGCTCGGTAGCTGGCCTTGGCAAAGGGTCCCTGAAAGCTGCCACCATCTTTTGGCCGACTGAGATGCTTCTGTGAGCTTCAACAAGGGTCCCACAATTACCAATACAGGCCTTGCAAAGAGACACTGGTCTTCTCTGACTCACTCAGCCGTTTCAAGATTCAGGTTTACTTGCTTGGAACCACAGGAGAGCTGCACTTTGCCACAAATACCTGACACGCGCCTTCCGGCGCAACACCAACCTCCATCATGGACTATGAGTACGACCACATGGGCGCGCAGGAGGTTGGCCCGCAGATCAAGATTCGACAGGTCTCAACTATGAACGTCGACTTCATGCTCTCCAATGTCTCGCTCGCCTTTGCAAACTCCATCCGCCGGGTCATGATGGCTGAAGTGCCAACAATAGCGGTAGATCTGGTCGAGGTCGAAGCAAACACATCGGTGCTGGCTGACGAATTCCTCGCGCATCGCCTAGGACTGATACCCCTATCAGCACATAACGTTGACGATGTGGTTGGATCACGCGACTGCGACTGCGAGTCATACTGCGAGCGTTGTAGCGTCGTGCTCACTCTCCAAGCACGATGCACCGGCAACACAAACATGAGCGTCTACGCACGCGATCTCGTCGTCGCTGCTGATCGAGCAAACGAGTACGTCGGTAATCCAGTCATCACCGATCCGGACGGCCTAGGAAGTCTGCTCTGCAAGCTGCGAAAGGGACAAGAGCTTAAGCTGCGGTGCATAGCAAAGAAGGGCATAGCACGAGAACATGCCAAGTGGAGCCCAACAGCAGCAGTAGGATTCGAGTACGACCCTTACAATCGACTTCGGCACAGTGATTACTGGTATGAAGAGGATGCCAAGAAGGAGTGGCCGCTGTCAGACAATGCAAAGGATGAAGATATCCAGCCGGCCGAAGACGAGCCTGTCCCCCTAGACCCGGATCCAACGAAATTCTATTTTGACGTCGAGACTGTCGGTGGCCTGCAGCCGGACGAGATCGTGCAACAGGGCATCAAAGTTCTGCAGAGCAAGCTGGCCATGGTCATCAGCGAGCTGTCAAGAGAAGGTGGCGAAGGCATTGACGGCTACCAGAGCCCGCACGGTGGAGGCTATGGGCAAGGCCAAGGTACTGTGTACGGCGACGGCGGCGCCACAGGCTATGGCACGAGCTACGGGCAGCAGGCGGGCAGGGACGGCGGAGGCTATGGCACAAGCTATGGCGGAGCTGGCGCTGCTACACCTTACGGAGCGACTGCATATGGTGGCCGGCCTGGAGGCTACTAGAAGTCAGGTAGTCTCGTTCATGGCGCTTTTTGGAAAGGAAAAACGGCGGAGAGGTCAATTGGGACGAAAACAAATCCAAACTCCAGCATGCATGAAGGGAGGCGTTTGCAGATTCAATACATTAGCAGTACGAAGTATACAAACTACACATGTTCAAATATGATTCGATTCAAGAGGAAGAAAAAATACCATACGCCATGGCTACAAGACAGGTTCCAAAGCAAACGCCCATGCCATGAATGTATATGTGTGTGTATATGCCAAAAAAAAATTGTCTACCCAAATCTTGCAGATTCTAACCAGACGCCTTTCAGTCGGTGCCGACCTCGCGCACGCCCAGGTACCGCCGGTAGAGCTTCTTATGCTGCTCCAGGAACATGAAAGTCGCAATTGTGTGTGGTCCGAGGCGGATGAAGCTGGGCACCCAACCCTTGAAGCACCAGCTCAGGCCCTCTTTTTTGACAATGTCGCGCATCAATGCCGGCAGGCTGGAGCGCTCCTTTGCACTCATGACTCGGGTCTTGATGACATCGACGGGGCTGCAGATTGTAGTCGCTACAAACCCTGCCATAAGTGACGCCGTGAAATGAGTGGTCAGGTCGTCGTGCCATTGGCCCAGAGAATGTGTAGTGAGCAAAACGTGTTTGAACGAGTCGTAGCTAGCCAGTTGCGACGCCGTCATGAGCACTCCGCGGAAAGAATTAGGCCACACGCCTCGGAACAAGCTTGCGACTCCTTCATTCCGTGCCATTTTGATCAGCCCGTCAATTGCATTGCGGTAATTACGTCGCTCAGCTGCCGGTAAGGCCGCATCGTGCTGCATGCGGACGTTGAGCACGTCTGCAGGGTTGCCAGCCAACCCTCCCAAGAAACCTGACAGCGACGACAGACCAATGAGTGTCAAAGTTGAGGGTATTTCGTCTGGATGAGCTGTATGGATATAGTCCTTCAGCGTCTCGTATACACCAAATCGAGTCGTCGAATACGTGGCCTGCCGCATGATTGACGCTGATAACCCGCGGTAGACGCCTGCTATTCCTTGCTCAGAGACAATGTGAACAAACATCTGGACCATATTACGGCGTGGCTGGCTGTAGGCCTGTGTCTGAAGTCGGACCTTGACTGTATTCACCTCCATGTCAGCGCTGACAAGCTTGCGTCGGAAGATGCGCTTCGACTCACCAAGGTCCAATGGGTGGGTCACGCATGCCGCAAAGCAGCTGGCACTGCCACCGAACCAAAACGGGTAGTGAACACTTCCCTTGGGTACCGTGTGGGCTCTCGGAAACTCCACAATGTGTTCTGGCATGATGGTGAGGGTTGCCAATGTCACTGCGCCCGCAGCATTTTCAGGTGGAATCTAGCCTCAGCCAAGCAGCTCAACCGTAGAATGAGTGCCCAAAGATGCACCAGTTTAAAATTGCCCAGAGAGCTGTGGAAAGTTTCGCAGCAATGGCTGGTAAAGATATTGTCTGTGAGATCTGCGCCCATGTACCTGTCAAAAGGTGCAACTGCCGAACGATGACTAATCCGCCAATTGCATCCATCCCAGTCCAAGCTTGGAGCCGCTTCGATGGGACGGCAGCCAAAGCATCGTCTCCAGATGTTGCAGAGACTACCATATCGTGCGGGCCTGTCTCGCCGGCTGCGTAGCTGTGCGTATGCCACTGCTAGAGCTCCACAGGAACTGAAAGGACCACGGCTAGTTTACAGACCTACCAAACGTCATGTTTCGTCCCCTGCCACAAGTAGCAGCAGCAAGAAAGAAGATCAACATGGCTCAATTACGATTGCCGGCCGTTCATATGCCACTGATGAGTGGATGAATTCCCCCTCGCAGATTCTCTCGGAAATCTCGCGCAAGCTGCATCTGCAGCCAAACCATCCCATTTCCATCACCCGCAAGCTCATTGAATCCCGTTTCCCCAGCTTCAAATACCACAATGATCTTTTCCCCATCGTCACGACCGGCCAGAACTTCGACTCTCTGGGCTTTCCTCCGGATCATGTGGGCCGCAACAAAACAGATACATACTACATCAACAAGAGCACTGTTTTGCGAACACATACTTCTGCCCACCAGGCCGACACTTTTCGTGCAAATCTCAGTGATGGTTTCTTGATCTCGGCAGACGTATATAGGCGTGATGCCGTGGATAGAAGTCACTATCCCATCTTTCATCAGATGGAGGGTGCCCGCCTTTGGGATCGACAGAAGCACAGCGATATTGCCGCTGCAGTCAATGCGGATCTTGCCAACATACCCAAGCATAACATTGAGGTTGAAGATCCAAATCCAGCAGTACATCCCGAGCGCAACCCGCTACAAGATGGTCATTCTATGGTAGAGGTTGAAGCCATCGCTGCCCACCTGAAACGCTCACTTGAAGCTGTAGTGGTGGAAATCTTTGCACAAGCTGGCCGGGCCGCCAGCCAGTCTGGAGACCTGTCTGCTAACCCGCAAGAGCCGTTGCAAGTTCGATGGGTTGAAGCTTATTTTCCATTCACATCGCCCAGCTGGGAATTAGAAGTCTACTGGCAGGGCGATTGGCTCGAGGTGTTGGGCTGTGGGGTTGTGCAACAGCCGCTCCTCAATCAGGCAGATGTGCCCTCGCAGCTTGGCTGGGCTTTTGGAATTGGGCTAGAACGAATTGCCATGCTGCTCTTCAATATTCCAGACATTCGTTTATTCTGGTCCAGGGATCCGCGCTTCCTCTCTCAGTTTTCTGAAGACAAGCCCATTCAACGCTTTGTGCCCTTCTCAAAGTACCCAGAATGCTACAAGGACGTATCTTTCTGGCTCAAGAGCACCAGCAGCGCAGGCGGCGGCTCGGCTGCAAACACACACGACTTCCACGAGAACGATGTCATGGAAATCGTGCGAAGCATCGCGGGCGACCTGGTCGAGGACGTGCGCCTGACAGACGAGTTCACGCACCCAAAGACGGGCCGACGCAGCCTGTGCTACCGCATCAATTACCGCAGCCTCGAGCGGACGCTGACCAATGAGGAAATCAACGACCTGCACGGCAAAATCTGCGCGGCGCTGGTGGACAAGCACCGGGTCGACATTCGATAGAGGAGGCGAGTTTGGTGAAAAGTTTTGTACGACCAGCAGATACTGTAATAATAGCGAAAAGTCCTCTTCCTCTCCTCTGCCTGCCCATTCCCATTCTTTGAAAGTGACGAGTTCACAGGCAGAGGCAGCCTGCAATTTCAATGGCTTGTTTCTGCACGCTGATGCCGAGACCAACAAAGCTGCTCTCTGCTGGACACTAGACTCAAGATCATGCATTTCAAGCAAGATCGTCACTGGAAGAGAAGAGAGAGAAAAGAAATGTTTGCATTTTCATTTTGGATGCATTATTTCCATGATCCCCATAGGTCCATTCCCTCTTCGACTTCTTCAATCGTCGTTTCGATGGCAATTGAGCTCAAGTCTCATTTCACCCTCCACATGCTCATGCTTTCTTCCCCTCTTCCTCTCCATATGCATCGACCTGTCCCAATTGTCGCATTTCCGTTCTCCAAATCGACCAATCTACAATCCGATGCGGGTCTTGCGCCAGTGCCTTCTCTTGGCGTTGTATCTGTCGTACCAACAGCGTCAGTCCTTGTCCCAAGTTGACAAACCGAAAGAAAGTGTCATTACCGAATGGTGTTGCCGGTGCGCAGGCGGATCCACTGGGGCAGTGGGCGGTTCTGCTTCTGGGCCTTGGCCAGCTTGACCTTTGTGCGGAAAGACTTGTGGCTCTGTATCGGCAGGCCGGCAAAGGTTAGCGAAAAAGGATTCAATATCAAAAGAAACCGAATCTGGAGGCTTGTGGCTCAAAAGGCAGAGGTGTTCAAGGGCCATAGAAAAGTCACTGTCGTAGCAGCACTAGTCTCAGGCGCTCGCCACTCTGGTTTGATGCTGAACATGCTCTCATAAGACTCAAAAAGGAAAGACATTATACTGACCGGCATATTTGCGGTATATGTCGAGTCTGGGATGTGGTGGTGTCGTGGTCAAGAACAAGTTCTTCTCGTCGAACGTCAGGCCGCCCGATTTCGTCAAGGCTGGTGAAGGGTTTGTGGGCGGCCTCTTGGCGCCACGGCCAAGCGCGCGGCTATTGTTTCACTAGACTGCAGCACGTGACCATTTAGCAGAGCTGTCATGGCCTGCCTTTATGCTTTGCTGCGATGCTCTAGCAAAATCAATATTTCACAAACTGGAGGATGCACATAAATCAAGGTTAACGGCCATATGCATGATGATTAAAGACATTCGTGCTTTTTGATTTACTTGTACAGCTCCCGAAGCGTAATCAATGGGAGTAGAGAGAGAGATATTATATACATCGTGAAGAAGGACCCTGCCATGTCCTGAATATCTATTCACAAAAGTGTCGCGCTTTATAGTAACGGAAGCCTCGGTAAGAATGAATCATACGGATTGGCTATGGGTGAGCGAATGCTATGTGATGCCCGGCCTTTATGAATTTTTGACGACACCGACCTTAGCAGCCTATATCCTGGGTTAGCGAGGAGATGGAATCCGTTCTCATTGGAACTTACTCGGACCACACGGCCATTCAGCCTGAAGCCCTTTTGTGTGGTATGGAAGCACGTGCCGTCTTCCTTGTCGGGTTGCGGTGTCTGGAAAGTGGCCTCATGTATATTTGGATCGAACTTATCACCTGCCTCTGATGGATCGAATCGCTCCAGTCCATGCTTTTTCAGTGTATTCATCAAGATTGACTCGGTCATCTTGAGACCGCCGTGCAGTTGCTTCAGCTCCTTGAATTGCTCGTCATTTGACGCAAGCTTGTCGGCTGGGACATTCTGAAGCGCAAGGTCAAAGGTGTCAACAGTCTCAATCAAGTCGCGCGCAAATTTCTGGATGGCAAAATCTTTGGCAGCTTGCATATCTCGCTTGGTCCGCTCCTGAAGGTTGCGGAAATCGGCGACTGATCGCAGGTATTGGTCCTGAATGATGTTAGAGCATGTTTCAAAGTACCAAGCCATTTTTGATGTAACAACCATCACAAATCGGCTCGCTTGTCCAATCATACCTTTAGATTGACAATTTCCTTGTTCTTTGCCTCAAGCTCTGCCTTTGCTGAATCTACTGCATCTGCCCCTTTCTCTGTTTTCTCCTCTGACTTGGCAGCATCACTGTCTTTCTCAGCTCCCGACTCTTTTGAAGCATCAGAATACCACCTTGTCGCTATTCTGGCTCGGACAGGTGCTGGAAACCTAGAGGAGAGTGACTGATCTCGGACCAAGCCATGGATGGATCGTGATGGAGTCGCCTTGCAAGCAGACAGTGACGAGCTTGTTTGGCGCAAAGCGCGCACAACTGATCTTTGAATCATATCTCGATGGGCGATATGTGATGCGAAAGGTTGCAACAATTGGATGTATAGTGACAGAGACTTTGAAAAAGTTATGATGACGGGAGCTGCGCCTTGCGGCCGTCAGCCCTATGACGCTTGGACCCTACCTTTTTGGTCCCTTAATTATCAGTGCCGTGACATACCTCTGTTTATTCCTTGTTTTATATGTCTTTCAACCTCCTACACTTAGGAGCTCAGCCTATTTCTAACGAATGCTTTTGTAGGTATACTAGTTGCGGACGACCTCTAGCTTACTATCTGTTTTGATCTTAATCTCCAAGCAGCATTTAAGGAGGTGAATACCAAGCCGATGGGCAAGGTCAGCTTTGATGGATCATTATTGACATGGTCGTGACCTACATGATCTATCCTGCAGCACACCCAGTATTTGAGGTGATAACTAATCGTGTTTTGGCATGCAATGGTCTGAAAGTCTTGCTGCTCGTCTATTTGACATGATTTGGATGAATGGCGATCATTTTGCCCTGAAGGAGGCACAAAAAATAAGCATCTAGCCTTTAACTTCTCGAGAGGTAGAGTTTCCCGGCAGCTGTGATTGACAGCTTTCCCGCATTCTTCAATTGCACTCCTTTATCAAAATCATTGATCTATAATGACTGAATACTCAGATCCTTTGCACATACAATGAGGTATCTAGCTTCTCTTCACGATGAAATAGCGGGAACAGCATGGTCATGTATTTTTTTTCTATGATGTCGCGTTTTCGAATTTCAACAGATCAGCTTCTTATCATGCACACTCCATATTACCGAGCTGTCAACAAGACTTCGGTCAAGGCAGCTAAAATGCTAGAAAACTTTCCTCTGCGTCAAATTTTACGAGGTTCCTCATGCTTTTGAGATATGCTCGCAGTACAGTGAGTTCGAGCTATATACCGGTGTTAAAGCACTCCGAATCTCAAAGAAGGCATTTATCTGCGAGAACCACGTTTACTCAGCCTGCCTGAAAATTCCGCTTAATGCCTGCGTTGATTGCGAGCTATTATAGAGGACCTGCAAAATTACCTTGTTGAATCTAATTGCGGCATGCTTGCATTGCGACTCAGAGATATTCGATGTGCTGGCAAAGGCAGGCGTAAAATTGAAAACCTAGTTTGCTGCAACTTCAGAGGACAAGAATGACACAGAGCGGAAGAGTGATCACATCTCTTGTAAATCTATGCTGGACGGGAAAGATGTCGAGGTGCCATCCCAATTATTTTGTAACGTGGTCTGCCCAGGAAACTGTAAGAACGCACCAGTGTTGACGCCGCTGAGTTGACGGCTACAGGTCGCAGTGAGGGTTGAGCATCGAGCGGGGATATGGTGCACTTTTTGGAGTCAAAGGCAGCCTCAGACTTGTGCAAATTCACGAGCCAGCGGTGTTACTGTACAATAGCACAGTACGACTTTGAGCATTGAGATAAGGAGATTTATTCGTACAGTTCTATGCAACGCCTACAAATGTCACTAAGCCTGCTGCTTAGCCTCCCACTTGTCTATGGCATCCACAAAGAGCTCTCTACACTTTACTCGGCTGCCAAGCTTTGCTAGGAGCAAGAAAGCTCCGCTGAGCTTCCTGTGCAAGCTGTAGGTCTCCTCTGGCGGCGGTGCCAGGCGCTCCCTGACCATGACGGGTATGAAACTTCTCACTCTGTCTGTGATTGTCTGATCTTGAAAGTCGTAGATATCTCCTGTGCTCTTGACAACCTGGAACGGCTCTGCTAGAGTGAGAACAGAATCAATATGGGCATTAAGCATTGCCGAGCTCTCTGAGCCGGTCAAATACCCAAGCTCGATGGACAAATCGCGAATCCTATCGCGATCCCCCTTGGATGCCGCAATCAAAATGCCAATGTATGGTGTTGTAAACTTTGAAGGAAACTCGCGCGCGGCACCAAAGTCAAGAAGCTCAAGCTTGTTAGTAGAAGGGTTGAAGAGGAAGTTGGTCCAGTTAGGATCTGTCTGCATCAAGGAAAACTCGGTAAGCTCCCTCAAACACAGGCGAAGAATGTTGGTGCCTATCCAATCTCGTTGTTCTTGGGTGAGGTGTAGTGAGTCCTTGGTGACGGCTGTACCACTCATGAACTCGGCCGTGAGGACCTGGGGTCCACATGCTTCTTCGATAATCTTGGGTACTGTGAATGTGGACGTCTCGTTTGCCAGGAGCTTAGCGAAACGGGCCTGAAAGGCAGCTTCGCGCTTGTAGTCGCACTCCCATGCCAGCTCAGTGCGAGCATTGGCAATAGTCTTGTCCAGAAACAAGCCTTTGGGGAGGAGTCGTGATGCGGTTAGGAGGAGTGATAGATTGCTGAGATCCGAAGATATCGAAGTTGCGACGCCTGGGTACTGGATCTTGACGGCAACTGGTGTATTAGAAGACGCGAGAATAGCCTTGTGCACTTGGCCAATAGATGCAGCGGCGATTGGGACGTCTTCAAAAGACAAAAACAGGTCCTGCCAATCTGAACCCAAGTTCGCTGCTAGGACCTTGTTGCGCTGTGAGGGCGGCATGTAATCTGCATTGTCTTGCACGCGCTGTAAGACATCGTGAATAGGCTTTGGGAGCATCTTGGAATCTTGAAAGCTCATCATCTGGCCCAGTTTCAAAGCCGCGCCCCGCATGCGAGACAATTTAGTTACAAGCCTCTCCATGTTGGCAGGGCTGAGCATCAACGAGCCGCCAGAGCCCGTCCCAGTGGCTCTCCTGAAAGTCTCCCCCATTGCGCCAAAAGCCATGCTTGTCCCTAGACCAGCATACTGCCAGATGCGCCCAAGCCGAGAAGATGGGACGCTAGATTCTCGCATTTGATATGCAGGTTGCGAAGGCTCAGGAGTGGAAATGCCAGACTATCCTCGTCAGTCTGCGCCTTGGCCGTCTCTTTACTTCTTGAGCGTACCTGATCAGTCGCAATTGTGTCCTGTGCAATGTCTGCGGCAAGGGCCTGTATGTCATCCGTCGACTCCCGGCTCATTTTTGTTTGAGACCTTTCAAGCACCTTTTCTCCGGCCTGGGCGGGAGATCCAGCGCCACTCTGTCGCACGTTGAAGGTATCCTGATCGTGACCCAATGCAGCAGGCGTGTCATCAATAGGTGTGCCGCGAGCTTTCTTCAGGCGCATCTCGTACTCTTTCCTATTCAATGTCCGCTTCCCGCTGAGCATTTCAGAGACCTTTGGAGTATAGAATACATCGGTATTGAGGCCCTGATCTGCCTCTTGTTCTGGCACAGCATCGTGGGATGGAATTCTTGTTTCAGGAGATTGATTTGGGTCGGGAATGGTCGATTCTCCAGAGGCATGCCCAACAATATCACTTGGCTGCCAGCTGTGATCTTGCTCTAAAGGTTGCGTTCTCTGATGGCCAGTGCGGGCTTGATGGCTATCCGTGTGTATCTCTGGAAGGTCGGTCGGCGCATCTTGAGGAGGTATTGTTCCATCAGGCAGAGGAGCTCGAGCTGCCTGCTCCTGTCGCGGCTCTAATGCGCTATCTGGTTTCTGTTGTTGAGCAGCGTTTTGTGTGGACTTTTCATAGTGATGATCCTGCTGCAAGCCTTCCCTCCTCGTGTCATCCTTTTCTGCTGCAACGGCTTTTTTGCTTGGTATGGAATCCTCCCCATGACTGTGAGACGCCCGTGTGTCGTAGCGAGCTGGTGCCTCTTCGTTCAACCTCCGTGCGAGAGCGGCCGCGGCAGATGCGGTAAGCGTGACGCGATCGGTCTGGCTCTTTATAGCTTTGGCCAAGCTTGATGTCTGATTCCATACTGCCAATTGCTCGCCCCGAATCCTGAAGTGATGCCTCGCGATGGTCCTCGCAGCTCCTACAACGAGGGCTGCATCTAGGAGGCGTTTGCCCGCCATGGCTTAGAATGAATATCACAATCTCATGACATCGTGTTCAGAAAGTGGAAAGAAGAAACAGCTGTAATCCGCCCGTAGTAGCATTGGGCGATTTGTGGAGAGTTCATCTTATTTGAAAACGATGTCGTCAGTCCTGGAAGCTTTGGGTGGCGCCAAGCCGCGTTTTCCACAGCATTGGCGCTCACATTATATTGCGCATATCTCAGCAATGGACTTGATTGAATTATTATAGATCAATCGCTCACAATAGTGACTGACTCGTGGGTTTAGACATGTCCTTTTGAATTCGCACAAATTCCGGCTTCAAAGGCACAATCTTCAGCAAGGGTATAACATCCTGTACTTTGGAATACATCTACACAAGTCCGGGTACAAGATAGGCTCATCCATGAAGATTGCTACTCTACAGCTCAATGCTAGGCTAGGCCGCGTCAAGGACAATATCGCACGAGCAACAGTACTTGTTGACAAGATTGAGCCCGGGTCTGTGGATGTTCTTGTCCTCCCAGAACTAGCCTTCTCTGGCTACAACTTTCCGTCGCTTGTCGCGATCGAGCCATTTCTTGAGCCTACAGGCGCGGGGCCATCTGCAGACTGGGCGAGAGCGGTTGCCCAAAAGCTGGAATGCATTGTGATTGTGGGCTATCCAGAGGTAACTAGTGATGGTGAGAGATATAACTCCACCGTCATGGTAGACAGGAACGGCCAGACACTCGGACAAGGATATCGAAAGTCGTTCCTGTACTACACAGACCAGTCATGGGCCAAGGAAGGCAAAGGATTCTCAAGAGGAGTTGGAAGCATAAAGTTCATGACCATCCCTCAGACAGATCAAGCCATAAGCATCACACAAGGGATATGTATGGACATCAATCCTTACAACTTCACTGCACCCTGGGATGCTTGCGAATTCGCCAATCATGCCGTTGAGGCTTGCTCGGATGCTGTCTTTCTCAGCATGGCTTGGCTGTCTGGTGCCTACGACCCTGACGAGACTCCGCCAGATCCTTTTCAGGAGGATGACTCTCCTGTCTGGCCTGATGGAGATGCCGAGACCCCAAACTTGGAGACTCTGAGCTATTGGGTCGCGAGGTTAGAGCCTTTGATAAGCCAAGAGAGGCTGACTACTGTCGTGATCGCAAATCGGTGCGGCAGAGAAGGGAGTGCACGATATGCTGGCACAAGCTGTGTGCTTCAAGTTGGATGCAACCAGGTCCTGATATATGATCTGCTCGATAGAGGATCAGAGCAATTGCTACAAGTTGATACAGCGCTTGGTCCAAAGCTAGAGCTTAAAACAATATCAAAAGAGTGATCCTGCACTTTAGTAATCCAAATTCCATGCGCAGAAGCTTCAATAGGACGTTGGACCTCTTTTGCCGAATCTTATCCTTTGTGTCAGATGAAGGGAAATGATTGGGGTGCTACTGCTATCTTTGTTGACTTAATGTCAGGCAGGGTACTGAACATTATGCTACCCTGGCAGACGCCTTCACGTGATCATCTTCTAGCAGCTTTGGATTAGACTGTCTACATCTTGCAGCACCTCTAAGGCAACCTGCAAGACTTACTGCAAAGGATGCTCAATGGAGGCTTTGAACAGTATCCAGGATGGGGGCTCCACTGGTGCTCCAATATTCCGCGTGGAGAAGGTGGACATGCAGTTCAATGTCGCAGCCGACTTTGTAGCAGCTCAAGTTGCCAACAACGTCCTCGTACTAGCGTTGCAGACAGGCAGGTTGATGAGAATCGACCTCGACACTCCAGAAGATATAGATGGTGAGTGTTAATACGATATGGCTAGCCGTAATCTACGCCTATTGGTCCCATTCGATGGTACACCAACTTGACGTGTTCTAACATTATCCCCAACCAGATATTGATCTTCCCAAGAAGGCTTCAGAAATTGGTGTCATCAGAAAAATATTTTTGGATCCTACAGCATCTCATCTGATCGTGAGCACAACACTAGGAGAGAACTTCTATCTACATGCTCAGTCACGAGCTCCGAAGCACCTGTCAAGGCTCAAGGGGACAATCGATTCAGTATCATGGAATCCATCTCAACCGACCGCGTCGACGCGAGAGATTCTAATAGGAATGTCGAATGGGGTGGTCTCCGAGGCTTTTCTGGAGCTTTCAGCAGAGTTCTACCGACGTGACGAAAAGTATATCAAGAATGTTCTGCGTGTTGAGGGCCCCATCACTGGCATCTGGACAGATGTCATCCCTGCCAAGCCAGACCTGCGCCGAGTCTTGATTGCATCGCCTGCAAGGCTGTTTCACTACATTGGGAAGATTGGCAGGCATGGGCAAGAAGGTGGTGGCTCAATCTTCGCACGCCTGTTTGACTCTGAGACTCCATCTGTAAAAGACGTTGCCGCAGGCCAGGGGTCACCTTCGTCACTTTCAGTGACACCAGATGCACCGGAGATGCCTGCAGCAGCTGCCGAAAGCTCATCACCAGAGCGTATTTTTGCGTGGCTTAACGAACAGGGAATCTTGCACGGCAAGCTGCTAACGAGTCCTGCGGAGTCGGGCTTGGGCCGACGAGTTCTTGACGAGGCTAGAAACCTGGCGGGAAGTGCGGCACTTGTGGCACTCACTCAATGGCATATCTTGCGTCTTGCCGAAGGGCGAATAACGGCTGTCAACAGACTCGACGATTCGACGGTGTACAGCCAAACGATACTGGACGGTCGGCAAAAAGCCATCGCTCTACTGGCAGATCTGAAGAAGAATACATTTTGGCTCTTTGCTTCCCAGGGCATCTACGAAATCGTCGTGGAGGATGAAGACCGAGACATCTGGAAGATCCTGCTGAAGCAGCAAAAGTTTGAAGAGGCTTTGCAGTATGCCAATAGCCCCAGTCAGAAGAACTCGATAGCGACAGCTTCTGGAGATCACCTGCTGAAAGCTCAGAAGTATGTCGAGGCTGCTAGCGTTTATGCCAGAAGCACAAAGCCGTTCGAAGAGGTGGCTCTTGCGCTCATCGACGCAGGCCAGAAAGATGCTCTACGAAAATACCTGCTTACGAAGCTGTCGGTTTTGAAAAAGACAAGTACGATGCAGCGAATCATGGTTGCGTCGTGGTTGATTGAGGTGTACATGTCCAAATTAAACTCTTTAGACGATATGGCAAATACTGGCGCCGAGCTTGAGGAGGACATGACACCGAAAGACGTCGAGTCGGAGTTGACCCAAGTCCGGAAGGAATATCAAGACTTTGTGCGACGGCATCGTGATGATCTTGACAAGCGGACGGTATACGACATCATCAGCAGCCACGGCCGTGAAGACGAGTTGCTATATTTTGCCAGTACAATCAACGATCACAACTATGTTGTCTCATATTGGTCGCAACGAGAGAATTGGGCAGAAGCTCTCAAGGCGCTGAGTAGGCAGACTGACGCCGAGATCGTCTACAAATATAGTAGCGTCCTGATGGCTCACGTGGCATCAGCGTTTGTGGAAATACTGATGCGCCAATCGAATCTGGATGCGCGCAAGCTGGTGCCTGCTTTCCTCAACTACAACTCCATCAACCAAGACGTACCGCTCAAATCAAATCAGGCTGTGCGATATCTATTGTACGAGATCAACCAGCGATCGTCGTCGGATGCGGCAATCCACAATACACTCATATCTATATATGCTTCCCATCCGTCTCCTGACGAAACCGCCTTGCTGGCATACCTTGAGTCAAATGCTCCTACAAATGTACGGCCATCGATGCGGCGAGAGGAACAGGACAAGCTGCCTTATGATGTGGATTTTGCACTCCGTCTCTGCATTGAGCACTCGCGAGTGCGTGCCTGCGTGCACATATACTCAATCATGGGTCGATACTTGGCAGCGGTGGACCTAGCTCTGCAGCACCAGGAGACAGACCTGGCCATAGCTATCGCTGAGCGGCCAGAGCATGATGTACCAACTCAAAAAAAGCTGTGGCTGGCCATAGCGCGCAGTGTCATCTGCGGAGCGCCGTCCAGTCTGGAGAATGCCAACAAGAAACAGCCGCCTCTGAAGGGACTGGAGATGAAGAAGAGCCCAGACGATGACGGTGCACGAATATCGAGCGCTCTTGAACTCATCAAGCGCGCTCCTCGAGGCATCCTCAAGATTGAAGACGTTCTGCCGCTATTCCCAGACTTTGTGCGCATCGACGCCTTCAAAGACGAAGTGTGTGCAGCCTTGGCGTCGTATTCGGCCCATATCGATTCGCTTAAGGCGGAGATGGACGCCAGTGCAGCGACTTCTGCTCGCATAGCTGACGAAACAGCCAAACTTGGTCGTCGCTGGGTGCTGTTGGAGCCTGGCGAAGCTTGCGCTGTATGTGGGTTTGCTTTGCTTGAGCGACGCTTCTGGGTCTGGGGCTGCGGTCATGGGGCCCATGGGGACTGCGCAGCACGGACAGTGGCCAAGCATGGGGACAAGGGACTCGCGCTTCGAGTCCGCGAGATCAAAGGCCAGTTGGAGCAAGGGGCAGAGGGAAAGAAGCGTACTGAGCTTGTCAAGGAAATGGACGAAATAGTGGGAAGGGAATGCCCGCTCTGTGGAGACGCCGCCATCAGGATGATTGATGAACCATTTGTCACACCAGAGGATGATAAGAGCGCCTGGGCACTATAGAGGACATGATACGTGTAATTTTTTCCAGATATTTTGATACTACTAGGATTTGATGATTGCAGATATATGTGTTACCACATGTGGATTGGATTTGTGAAGTCGTCGCCAAGCCTCGATCGAGTGGGATGAAAATGTCAACGGCTGCAATTTTCTCCTTCGTCAACCTGCTGGATCGAGCTGGAAAAAGGAGACTTTGTGAAGAGGCAGTCTCAAGGCAAAATCAGAAAGGAACAAAGCACGGGAAGCCAACAGTCAGATTGGTGACCCAGGACTTGTCACCAAACCAACCATTGTCGAGCACCACCACACCAAAGGCAAAGGATATCAGCCACAGAAGAGCGAGCATCATGAAAGCCAGCGATCTTGATTCCCTGGAGCTACCAGCAGCGGCAGACATGCACGTTCATCTGAGAGATGGCGCCATGGCCGAGCTAGTGACTCCTCTAATTCGTGCTGGAGGTGTTGATACGGTGTTTGTCATGCCTAACCTCGTGCCTCCCATCACAAGCGTTGCGCACTGCATGGCGTACCGCGACAAGCTGCAAGCTCTAGCTCCAGACGTGCAGTTTCTCATGTCGCTCTATCTGCACCCTGCAATCACGCCTGAGGTGGTGGCCGAAGCAGCTGCTGCAGGGGTGACGGGAATCAAATCATATCCCGCCGGTGTCACGACCAACTCGGCGTCTGGAGTTGTAAGCTACGAGCCATTCTATCCCGTGTTCAAGGCTATGGAAGAGCATGACCTTGTTCTCAATCTGCATGGGGAGCTGCCGCCAAGTGCGGCCGAGGAGGGGAAGGCGATTACTGTGCTGAATGCCGAGGAGGCGTTTCTACCCACGCTGCTGGATCTGCACCAACGTTTCCCCAGACTACGAATCATCCTGGAGCATTGCACGACAAGGGCTGCTCTGGATGCTGTACGTAGCTGTGGGCCGACGGTGGCGGCCACGATTACTGCCCACCACTTGCATCTGATAGTGGACGACTGGGCGGGAGACCCACACAGCTTCTGTAAGCCGGTGGCCAAGCTGCCGTCAGACCGTATCGCACTCGTCAAGGCGGCAGTAGGAGGCGAGGGCCGCTTTTTTTACGGCAGTGACAGCGCACCGCATCCCATCATGGCCAAGCGAGGAGGCGAGGATGGCAGGTCAAAGATTGCCGCTGGCTGTTTCACGCAGCCTTACGGCGTGCAGCTGGTCGTCGATGCTATCAGGAGAGGACTGGAGCAAGGGATACTGCAAGAGTCGGATGTGTCGAGAGATTCACTGGTTGCATTCCTTAGCCACAATGGGCGCAAGTTCTATGGCGTCCCAGGCACTGAAAATGCAAGTGCCATGCTAGTGCAGCGCCTGGGGGAAAAGCTGCCAGCCTATATCACCAGTGCTGACGGCCAGATCAGCGTTGTCCCGTTCTGGAGCGACCGTGAACTGCCAAGTCTGAAGTGGCTGTGAAAAAGGGAACGAAAAGTCATGAAGAAAGTCTAGCCGATGAAAAGGGCTCGCAGTGCAAACGCAGAAGTGCCTGGGACCAGCTGCTATATCGTATGATTTTACATCTGAGCTAATGACGACTGGTCCCCTGTGCGGCCGTACTAAAAAGGGCGTAACAAGGTTTGTCGATCCGGTCTTTCGTAAGTGTCGAAGCACCGATTGCCGTGCTTTCTAATTGCCTAGCGCTGACCCCTTGAAGCCTCTGTAGACTGGTTTGGAGCTTCGTCTATTGGCTAGTTCAAGCCCCAATGGCTGCTGGGTCGTCCTGATGCTCCATCTACCACAGTCCACAGCAGCAAAGGTGCAAGCGCCCGGCAAGGAACCCTAGCCATATGCGCGTGTCCACATTGAGCATCGGAAAATTCGGATGGCGAAAGCAAAGACGTAAGGAGGCTGTCAACGTGGAGGCAGACGATACCTCGTGTTCGTCCAGGTATCGCTTTGGCGCCGTGCATCGGCCTGCTCGTCCTCCCGAACTGGAACACCAGCCGCAGCTAAATTATGCAACTGTACAGCATGACCAACCTGTGTATAAAAGCTGATGTCGCTCCTTGGGGAGGTGTGATTCTGATCAAGATAGCTTCTCTTTCTATTTGTCTGACATCGGCTTGCTTCAAAGAGCCGCACCTTTGGACTACCAAATCATGGCGTCGGATTCCTCAATAGAGAAGGATGGTGGCGCCGACAAGAAACAGGAGATCCTGCCCATCCCACAGCCCCCCACCCACCTGTATGGCTTCCTGGGCAATTTGCCAGACACAGACCCCAACTTTCCAGCACGATCCATCTGGCGCCTTGCCGACCTGTACGGTCCCATCTACAAGCTTGACTTTGTCAGCAGGCAGTCGATCGTGCTCAGCAGCTATGAGCTGATCAAGGAGGTCCTCAACGACGACAACTTCGAGAAGAAGGTGACTGGCAATCTGGCAGAGCTGAGGCCACTGATCAAGGATGGCCTGTTTACCGCCTACCCAAATGAACCCAACTGGCACAAGGCGCATCGCACCCTCATGCCAGTCTTTGGACCCATGGGAGTGCGCAAGATGTTCCCGGAGCAGCTCGACATTGCATCACAGCTGATCCTCAAGTGGGACAGGCTGGGCCCAGACAATGTCATCAACACAGCAGACGACTTTACGAGACTGGCATTCGACACGATTGGGTTGTGCGCATTCAACTACCGCTTCAACAACTTCTACGCCGAACACATGCACTCGTTCGCGACGCAAATGTCGGAATCTCTGGTTGAGGCTGGTAGACGTGGATCGCGGACGAGCCTCGAGACCAGCCTTAGAATTTGGTCTGCCCAGAAAATGCAGGACAACATCTCTGCCATGCACAAGCTCTGCGACGACCTGGTTGCTGAGCGCAAAGCGCATCCCAAACCCGAGGTGAACGACCTGCTAAACACGATGCTGTACGCAAAGGATCCAGTCACGGGAGAGACTCTGGACGACGAGAATATCCGCTACCAGATGGTGACTTTTCTCATCGCAGGCCACGAGACGACAAGTGGCACATTGGCGTACCTGTTCTACTTCCTGCTCAAGAACCCAGAGACGATGCAGAAGGCACAGCAGGAGGTGGACCGGGTGCTGGGCAACAACCCAATCGAGGTCAAGCACCTGAGCGAGCTCAAGTACATTGACGCGGCCATCAAAGAGACGCTGCGCCTGAATGGCCCCATTGCCATCGCCTCTCGACGCGCAAAGGAGGACCGGCTGATTGGCGGCCGGTACAAGGTCTCCAAGGACCAGAACATTCTGATCAACTACTTTGGTCTGCACAGGGATCCAACTGTGTGGGGAGACGACGCCGCAAGGTTCAGGCCAGAGCGCATGTACGACGGCTTCCCCACCGACGCGTGGAAGCCATTTGGCATCGGCATGCGCGCCTGCATTGGGCGTACCTTTGCCGAGCAGGAGATGCTCATCAACGTGGCATTGATCCTGCAGCGCTTCCAGGTCGAGATGGCTGACCCTTCGTACGAGCTCAAAATGAAATCCACACTGACAACCAAGCCCGATGGCTTCTACCTCAAGGTACGACGCCGGCCTGGAAAAGACGGCCTGGTGGGTCTTCCGGGATCAAAGGCATCAGCCTCTGCACAGGGCAATGGTGCAGCAGTACAGAGCAGCGGAGGTGCCAAGCGTGACAGGAGCAAGATGACGGTCCTATACGGCTCCAACGCAGGAACTTGCAAAGCCTTTGCCGAAGAGCTGCAGACCAATGCACCAGAGTTTGGATTCGACGTCAGCGTCATGACACTTGATCAGGCAACCGAGAACTTGCCGACGACACCCACGGTCATCATTGCGCCCTCGTATGAAGGCAAGCCACCAGACAATGCAAAGAAATTTGTGGCCTGGCTCGAAGCAAATGCCTCCAACACATCGCTGGCCAAGGACTTCAACTATGCGGTATTTGGTAAGTGGCAATCTTCCCCTTCTCTCGGGTTGTCTAGTGTCTAATTGCAATGCCAAGGCGTTGGCAACGGTGAATGGGCTCAGACCTATCACAGAGTGCCCAAGTTGATCGACAGCCTTCTGGCCAAAACTGGTGCCACCTCAGTCTGCGAGCCTTCGTTCGCAGATGTGCGCCACGATGCCACTGGAGAGTGGGAGGCCTTTGAGGAGCGCCTGTGGAGCACCATGAAGCAGACTGGCCAGGCCGGAGCGCAGGAGAAGAAGATTGAGTTGCAGGCCAACGTCACCAAGCACGACATGCCGGCGCTTCTGGGTGGTGAAGACATGTCTTACGGCATTGTCAAGTCAGTGAGATCGCTGGGCGGAACCCAGGTTGGTCCTGAGAAGCGTGAGATTGAGATTGCGCTGCCCGAGGGCGTGGCTTACTCGACGGGCGACTACCTGGTGGTGCAGCCCCTCAACCCGGCTGAGACGATTAGCCGGGCGCTGCGACGCTTCGGACTGCATTCTGACGATCTCATCACCATCTCGGGCACGCGCAAGCAGTTCTTGCAGCCGTCTGCTGGCAAGGGCAACATCGAGGCGGCCGTCTTCTTCTACCAGCGCGTCGAGCTTGCCCAGTCGGTGACTGTGCGACAGCTCGAGGCCCTCAAAGCTTTTGCCGAGTCTGACGAGGAGAAGAACAGGCTGCAGTACCTGGCACAAAACCACCAGAAGGAAGTGCTGGATCGAAACTACTCTCTGCTGGATGTGCTTGAGGATCTGCCAGAAGTGCAGGCGCCGCTGTCCTTCTTCATCGACTCACTCAAGCCCCTGACTCCACGTCAGTACTCCATCTCGTCTTCGCCGCTGCACCCGTCAAATCACAGCAGGTCAAAGACTGCCGACTCACCTGAGACGTACACGGCAAGCATCACGTATGATGTGCACAGCGCGGCGGCACGATCGTCAAACCCTAGCCACGAACGGAAATTCCTCGGCGTGTGCTCCACGTTCATGGCAAATTTGAAGCCCGGCTCAAGGGTGCACTGCTTCGTGCGCCGGACCAATGCCAACTTCCACCTGCCCCAAGACCCCAAGACACCCATCATCATGGTCGCCGCGGGCACCGGGCTGGCACCCATGCGTGGTTTCGTCCAAGAACGTGCCGCGATTGCAGGGGCGCAGGGGGCCCAAGCGCTGGGGCCAGCGGTGCTGTACTTTGGATGCCGCGACTTTGAGCATGACTATATCTACCGGGATGAGCTAGCCGAGTGGGAGGCGGCAGGCGTCGTGTCTGTGCGGCCTGCCTTCTCGAGGCGGGCGCCTGACGATGCCACGTCCAAATCCAGCTCTGGCTACACGCACGAGCGCATGTGGGCTGAGCGAGAGGAGCTCAAGACTCTCTTCCGCGACCATGGCGCCAAGGTATTCCTTTGTGGATCTGCATCCAAGCTGGCCAAGAGCACGGCTGAGGTCCTGATGAGAATGTACAAGGAGGGAACCGGCAAGAATGACGACGAGGCTAAGCAGTGGCTGGAAAGCATCCGCGAGAGCCGCTACGTTAGTGATGTATTTGACTGATGTCTTTTTTGTTGGACATCAAGTGACTGGATAATCTGATAATGATACGACTATGGGGACTCGGGACTCCCTTTTTTGGCATCTTGCGCGGCCATTGCAGGATTTTCCTTCAGGCTAGTTGACGTGTCTTAGGGGTAATGTAGCAATAGAGGGCTTTTAACTCTGTGATTGGTATTCAACGTGCTGCCGTGTACGACTTGTCGATGGGGGCCGGAGGTGCTAAACGTTAGTGCCGGCATGTGAAAGGTTCAACGTTTCAAAAGCAGGTTTTTTTCTCCCTCTCCTGCTTTTGATTCCTGCACCCTTCAGCTGGAAAGGTCAGCGTCCACGTGTCAGTTCAAAGTCCCTTTGTACCTTGTCAGCATCCACAGCCACATGCTGCTCACGCCACCAACCTCTAAATATAAGCATCTTCTGTCAATACGATCAAAGACATGTGGTGCCATTGTTTGAGCCGCCCAGCTGGACGACTAGCAAAACGGACTAGGCACCCGCGTAGCCACGGTGGGATCCTTGGGGCCACAATCAGCAGCAAAGAAAGTTGAGTAGTTGGAGAGAAGTAGACGACCGAGGCTTAGAGGGGCCCATTATGTCAGCCGTTCGAATCCGGTAACTCAGCAACCCTTTGCCCTCGTCTGGCATCAGCCCGTCGACTTTTGTCTACACATGGACGCCAGTTGGCAGCATGCCCACAGCCCCAAGAGTGCTCGAGTCACGGCCAAGATGAGTCAGCCATCCCTAGGGCGAGATCAACAGTGAAAACGGCTGCGCCGTTGGTGCAGTGGGCTGAAACTCTCTTTATCCGTGCTGCGTGGCTGGCTCATGTCACTGTGTGCCATTTCCTCTCGCTGTGCTGGAACAACAGCATCTGAATACTTATTTGGGAACCATCTCCGCTGTTCTGCATGGCTCAAAGCACGCCATGGCTTCCAAAGTACGAGTCAAATTGCGCAAGGTCAAGACGGGATGCTACACATGCAAGGCACGCCGTGTCAAGTGCGACGAGGAGAAGCCATTCTGTCGACGATGCATAAACGCTGGGCGCAAATGCGAAGGCTACTACTCGACCGCCTCCCTGAACTCTGAACGCCGTGCTGACCCACCCACGGCGCTGTCACTGCTGCCAAACTGCAGCGATCGCGAACGCCGCTACTTCCACCTGTACCATGCCCGCACCGTCGACAGCATCTGCGCCTTCTATGGCTCTTACTTTTGGTCTACGCTCGTTCCGCAAGTCAGCATCCGGGAGCCGTCGGTGCAGCACGCACTGCTCGCCTTGACGGCCCTGCACGAGAGCGTTGCCACGGCCGGTCGTCCTGATGTGGTAGGTTTGCGTCTGGATCCCAGCAATGTCTTTGCCGTTGTGCACTACAACAAGGCAATCAGCCTTCTCACAGCCCCAGAGCAGCGGCACTCCAACGACACGGTCCTCCTCTGCTGCATCATCTTTGTCTGCATCGAGCTGGTTCGAAATAATACCAGAGCTGCTCTCGACCACATTCACGCCGGCCTCAGACTGCTGCAGAACGCTCGATCTCGCGAGTCTCCGCAACCCAAGATATGCATCTCGACGCACCCCAGCAACCTCAAGGAAGCGCTCGACACCACTTTTGCTCGTCTGGACATCCAGTCCATGTTTCTCGGAGCAACGCCTCAGCTGACTCTATCACACCCAAACTCAACCCACCCAAATGCACCTCCCGCCGGCATTCCCTCCACCTTCTCCAGCCTCCCGGACGCGCGCGCGCACCTCGAGACCCTGTCAGGTGTTGCCTTCCACTTTATGAGGACGAATCCAGAGCCACAGTATGGCCGTGCGCTGAGTCAGCCAGCTGCAGCTGAACATGAATCTATCCTGGCCCGGATGCGCGCGTGGAAAGACGCCTTTGAACCTCTCTATGAGCGCACAGAGAGCTGCTCAACCTCGATTCGGCGTACTGCACAGCTCTTGAAGTTGCAGCAGGCTTCTGCATACGTGTGGATAGCCAGCCACACACGCAAGAGCGAGACAGAGTACGAAAGGTTCACGCCACAATTCTCCGAAGTCGTCCGCCTGTCCCGCAGTATTGTCTTGGATGGAGGCACAAGCTCGCCTGACAAGAACTCTTCCCCAATCAAAAGGGGACCTTTCAAGCAGCCAGAGTTTGCCTTTGACTTTGGCGCAATGGCATCGCTGCACTTTACTTCGATGAAGTGTCGCGTGCGGCACATCCGCCACGAGGCACTCAGGCTGCTGATCCAGTCTCCAAGGCAAGAAGGAGTCTTCAACAGGGAATTCGTCGGGCAAATCTCGGCCTATGCAATCCAGGTCGAGGAGGCTGCAGCTGCAAAGCGGCTTGCTGGCCTGTCGCCTTCATCGTCTGCCTCCGACAGAGACACTTTCAAGAATGCCCTCGTCCAAGGGCAAGAGGAAGACGAGCAATCTCCCATCCACGGCCACTCGAGCCGGCGGCCATCTTCTGACGATCCCTTCAACCAGTCCTTGATGACAGGCGACCCGTCTTCCGAAGCAGATGAGGTCCCACCCTGGACTGCTGTGTACGGCGATCCGCAGAACGTCGTTGAGGTGCGCACCCGCCAGCAGGAGGTGCTGCAGAGACGAGCCTGGAATCAGGCCATGCACCAGAACCAGGCCTCGGCCGATATTGTCGCCGCGGCCGTGGCGCAGCGTGCCTCCCGCGGGCGCATAGTCGAGATCAATGAGCGCATCATGGGCTACGACGTCGATAGTGAAAGCTATTCCTTTGACGTGCGCAATTTCTGAGGGCCCTTCTCTTCATCGCCGGTTTGAATATACTGAAGATAATTTGTCGAATATGGAGCTGAGCTGTTCTTTTCTGCTGTACTGGTAACGCACACATTAGACTGCTGGCTGTTGGCTGCTGGATCTGCCAAAAGCTTCATAACTCGACAAATTGGGACGTCCTATAAATGACATTGCTATCTGGAAGGGCCTACTCTCTTGCCGTGTTATCTAAAGGCCAATCTTGACCTCTCTGCAAAAAGAAGCTATTGGACAACGACATGCTACGTGTTGCTCAATTTGGTCTGGTCTGGCGCATTTGGGCTATGGATACGACTATGGGAATATTTATTCTGTACAGCTAACAGATTCTCTTATCAGAGCCTCTCCGGGGCAGAGTGTGGCTCCGCTTGGCTTGCTACTCCTTTCTTGCCCCTGGACATAACTAAAGAAGAGAGTAGCGTCAAATGTCAAAAGCGGGAAATTCGCCTTGCTGATAATCAATAGATCGTCTCTTCAGAGCAGGTTCCACGAAAGAGGAGGAGGAGGAGGAGGAGGTGCTGCTGATGATGATGATGCAACAGAGGAGATAGTGAAGGCCTCTCTTTCAAAGGTGGCCTCAAGTCCCCCTTGATTGTCCCTATAGCCGGCTCTTTCAACGCAAATCTCTTGGAGCAATTCCAAAGAGAGGGAAGACCCCTTCGGTTTGCTCTTCGATTTGAGTTTCTCCAAGAAAGGGGGGCGTTGCTCCTACTTAGCGAGCCTCACAACTGTGGATCCCCCCATGCAAGCGCAAAGAAGAACAGAAAGCAACAAAGCAAGAGATTATGTATTGATTTGGTCCGTACTTTTGAGAATTTCTTGGTGAAAGACGGAGCAAAGGAAGTTTATACATGGCCCTTTTGCGTGCTCAAGCATCCGTAATAATGGACTCTTAAAAGAAAGACATCTTTTTCAACAAGGTTCGATTGCATCTAAAGCTTTTATGCTAGTGTCTGTCCGTCTGTCTTTCTCTCTCTCTCTCTCTCTCTCTCTCTGTCTCTCAGTCATTCTTATATGACGACGACGACAAAGGGGTTTTCTAATTCTCGCCTCTTGCCACTCTCTACCTGAGCCGTAGTCCCCCATTAGCTCTCCAGAAAGAAACAAAAACCCAAAGGAACAAAACAGTAAATAAATGTCGGACGCCGAGATGCCGTCTAATTTTTGGGTGGTTGTCGTTCAGAGTACACCACATCTCCTTTCTTTGGCC
>JAOSBP010126987.1:0-22466 GCA_027563825.1 Erythroxylum mucronatum
CGGGAGAGGGTGCTTTCGATCATGCGGAAGGCGAGGGAGGGGGGGGATTGGTGGGGAGGGCATTGGAGGGCGAAGGTGGGGAGGGGGAGGAGGGATATGGGGAGAAGGAGGAGGAGGAAGGGCAAGGGGAAGGGGATGGACATGAGCGGGAGCATGTGGGGAGGTGCGTGATTCTTCGAAGGGTACTGGAGCTTGTGTGTGTGGAGGAATCAGGAGTTGTGGGTGATGTTTTTGTTTGTTGCAACGGTCGGCGGGGTAGCGTGTGTGCCTGAGTTGATGCCTGAAGCTTAATAACTGTGCTACTCCACCCCCCTTGTGCGACGACACGACCCTTTGCCGCATTTGAAAAACTGTTCCCGATCTGGCGTGTCGTCTCATCGGACTTTTGTTCAACTTATCTACCTCGAAAGCATGGCCAAGTTACCGAACGATATCCTGAGCTAGATATGCAGAGAATTGATTCCCATGGCTGACGATTGGGGCACGAGAGCAGTATCTGTGAAACGAGGTACCTTGTATAGCCTCATGCGTTCCACCAAAGCTCTTTAGCACATAGCACGTTCATTCCTCTATCACACGTTGGACACCGGATGTCTGTCACTCGAGGACCTTTTCAAGATCTACGTCGATGACCCCGACATCGCTCGATACGTTAAAGTCCTCCGTCTCATGGACGATCGGCCGAAGACACTCATGATGGATTGGCTGACCATCAACATTATTCTTGCCGTGTTCAAAAAATCTTCGATATCTTTACGACTACGTGGGTCCATCATCCAGAGATGGCACCCGCTCACCCCGAAGAGTTACTACCGATTCGATGACTTGAACCGTTGCAGGTATTGAGCCTGGAACCGGAGATGATCACCAAGAAGGGGCCAAACCAACTCAATCTGGAGGGAACGCTAGCCGACATGCTTCCCAGCTCTCTGTAAATGTTCCAACTTTTGCCGTTCCCGGGTAGCCGTAAAATTAGAGAGGGTCTGTGTGGCAAACACTTCGAGGAGCTGACGTTGAGTGGGGCACGGCTCAGATATCTTGGCTGGATCAAGGCACCGCTATTTGCTATGTCCATCGCGAAGCTGTGGAAGAACGAGAATTTTCGTTGGACTTCGAACATGACGAAGACTGAAGATCCCCTTTGGAACATGGTCACCATCATCAAAGAGAGATTGTCGTGAGTGACGATGGTTTGAAACACTTGGCCAAAGAGAAAAGGGAAACTTTTCCATGTACGATTCTTTTATGACAGAATGATCAATCTACGCGTGTTTTCTTTGACATGAAGGCAGACCATCAAACTTGCTGTAGCTTTGGAATGACGCTTGTCGAATCTCTCAGTATATCGAGTTCCAGCTGCTCCTCTCCCCGCCAATGATTTACGAGACGGTTGGAGTCATCGAAGCCTCCATCCCCGTCTCGCGCGCCTATCTCAAGGATGGGATCTGTGCTAAGTCATACGTTGCAAGCCAGGTGATATCACTGTGGTCGGTTGATTTCCATCTAATGGTCGTGAGTCGGTGTTACTTCGTACCCCTAGATCCACGCCGCAATGGAACGGTAACATTGAGCGCTCTACGAACACGTGCTTTTGTAATCGCTTTCATTCACGATAAGGGATACAGCAAATTAGATCGCTTTCATAACATGTCCCTAGCGTTGGGACAAGGCATGGCTCACCATTGAATAGATACGTTGAATTTACCGTCTATCAGATTAAGTAGAATGAGTTTGATACTCTCATCCAGTTCTCACGACATTTCAATATAGAATGAGACCGACTATTGAAGCTGTCTAATTTCTGACCTAAACTCCACGCTTACTCTTTCCGAGGGCTATTGTAGTCATTGTTCGCTCTAGAATCTACTCAAGGCACAATCCAATCTGCGCACCATCCACAGGATAATTTAAACCTCAGAAACTTGTCTCTAATTGGAGCTTCGTAGTGCGTCTCATTCTAGTAGCTACTCCTCGGGTGCATACATCCCGCCTGTGTCATAATTGCGACAAAATTCATCGGGTGATGCCGTTAGATCGCTGAGAAGCCCGCCCACAGTACTCTCAAAATATTCGATGACAACTTCACGAGCAACGTCCTCGAACCAGTCGAGGAAGTAAGTCTGTTTACACGCAATGCTGTGGAAAACGATCTTCTTCACGGATTCGTCCCATCGAATCTTGTCGAGCATGTGATCGTACCAACGAAAGACATGTTTGGGTACGCTTGCGCAGTCCACCTTCACGACGATGCTACCCTCCCGCGCACCGTTCCTCAGGCTAAAATAACCCCTCGAGACGGCCATGCTCGGCGCAACGCTGTATTCAAACCCCCGTCGTCGGTACTTCCCCCAATGGAACGATGAATCCAGGAATGCGTCGCATGGCTTCAGCACACGCGCGTCGCTGACCGCGTGCTCGAAATCCTGAGGCAGCACTTGCTTGTCGTGCAACCAGATGTGAGACTGGTGTCTCGAAGCCATCTTCCCGTACAGGTGTACGGCCGCGGCCGGGGAGATGAAGCACTGGACGCAGCTGGAGTTGAACTGTGCGAGGAAGTGGTGGAGTCCCAAGAAGGGTACGTCGGTGATGATGAGCTGCACGTTGGCTTTGCGCCCGTTCCATTCATATCTTCCGTTCAAAACCTCGATCCCCTCCACGCGGTAGTCCATAGGCCTCAGCTTCATGCAAATGTTATCTCCTTGATTCAGGATCACGGCGCATTCGTCGGAGTCCTCATTCCAACTGAAAGTGTGCTTAATCTCCACCGGTAGATCGGTGTGCTGACGTATGAGGACGGCGACTTCTTCGAGCGTCCTCACGTTCTCGACGAGTTTACCGGTCTTCGTGGTGAATCGAATCGTCGCACGCTTTCCGGGAGTGATCGCGACTTCCTTCATCAAATCGGAGTTGCTCATCCACTTCACACCGAGCTCTTCCATCGCCTTCATGAACTTGTAGACTTCTATGGGCTCGGATGGTATGTAAAAGTCCCAGTCCGAGGCTTCGTCAGCCGTGCCGGGAACGAAGAAATCGAGCGCCCGCGAGCCCGACAGATAGACATTTGATCTGGCCATCGCGAGCAGTAATTGGGCTCCGCGGCCAAATTTTTGATCGAGATATTTCACGGGATCCAGGGTGATGGCGCACGCCGCTTCGGCATTCTCCATACCTCCCAAGACGCGGCATATCGATCGAACATGAATCACGTCTAGGATCGGTAGGAGGGCGAAGATCTCGAGGCAAACCGCAAAAGGGATTTGGGAGAAATCCATTGGAAGATCGACTTTCCACTGATCTGTCGTTGACTCCTGTCAGCTTTGATGTGGATTGGATTAGGCTGTCATGTGGCTGAGGAACGCCACAGAAACTGATATCAGGGCGGCCAGTCCACCAGCCACAATTAAATCACGTGATTTGATGCTCTGCACACAGTCGGAAGAACGGTTCACGTGGAATCGAAAGGGTTCCTCCACATATTGAAAGACTAAGCTGTAGAGTGGCACGGAGACGAACTTCGTAACCTTCATCATGTCCCTGATCATGCACGCGGGAACTGTAGCGGCCGAAGACTATTGAATGATATTGACAAGGTCTGAATGTCAGACACATGGAAAAGTTTTATCCGGTCTTGGTACTGTACTTCACCGGATCCAATCTGGGGTGGGGCAAAAATGCGACAAAAACGCCGAGTGGACGCTCAGCAGCGGCGGCATGGAAAAGGTTGACTGGTCTGCAGGTCAGTTGCTGGCGGGATCGAGCACTCGCCCGCTTGCGTATCTCACGGTCGCTTTTTGTTCGGCTCAAACCTTCTCTTGTCTTTCTTAAAGTTCCAGTTCTTGCGCATTTATCGCGCTCATTGCTGTCTGTTCGGTGGGTCCAATTGGTACCGCGATACCTTATCTTTCGTTTGCTCTCACATATATGATAAGATGACCTCACCTGACGTTTTGGTAGACCGTGAGGATGGAGGCTCGAGTAAAACCGCCGAAGATGTTTTTTTGCTGGGAGACTGTAGCGAGCATCAACTATGCTGGCGATGCCGTGCTCAGGCACCGTCTTATTCGCTCAAGAATCGAGTCGCTTGGACTGTGCATGCCTGTATCTTTTTGTCGTACACCTTCGTCAGTATTCTACTCGTCTGGTGGCACTTCCCGCCCAATCTTGTTGCATGTAAGTTTCGCCACATATGATAGAGTACCTCAAGATTGATGGTCTCTCTGACTTCGATCATAGCACCTGCCAACAACGTTATCGAGTATGAGAGACGTACATTCTTCCCAGTGACCTATGACAACCCGTACACAGGCGAACCGCGGCCAGAATTTGATGCCGCATGGCACGACCTGCTCAAATGTAAGTCCTACGCATTTCCGAGAGTCGACAGGTTCTTGCTTTGCAGTTCATCTTGCCGATGAGCTAACTCTATATTGGACAGACGCCCATGTCCGAGTGTCTAAAGAAGAGCTTGAGGCGGCGAACCATACGTCTTTGGTCTTCAAGGACGGAAGTGTGAGTGGGCGAAGTCGTGAAGTATTCTTTCTTAGCTCATTCGTTTGCCAGGGCTATGTCGCACAATTAGCCTCGACTCACCAATTGCACTGCCTTGTAAGTCTCATATGAATGGATGTTCGAGCGCCAGCTGACGCCTCCAGAAACAAATTAGACATTACCTTCACCGCGAGCACTACTTCCCAAATGCCACAAGTGACGAAGTCAAGGCACAGGGGATGCATGTCGGTATGTATCAAATCGTCTTCGATCCCTCTGATGCCGTGCTTGCTGACCATCCCAGATCATTGTCTCGAGGTGCTTCGTTTGTCGACGATGTGCAGCGGCGATGTTTCGTTGACGCCCTTCTACTTTGCGAAAACTCGGGACGGGCTGTTCTACCCTTTCGTCAAGACTCGTACATATCATCAGTGTGTCAACTGGGACCGCGTGCAGGACTGGGCCAAGAACCGTGCTGTGAATCTCTTTGACCCCGATTTGCTTGAGCTACCGCCGGGTGCGAAGCTATTGCTGCAGCCCGTGCCTAGCATGGTGTTGTAGGAATGATTGCGAAAGATATTCGATAAAACCCATACAGTGACGACGTCCGATGGTCATGGCATTATGTACGAATAAAAAGAGCGTCCTACAGCTTTGTATGTACCTCGCATCTTCAAGCCCATTTGTTCCCTCCCCATTCTGCAGCAAACTGCATGATCGCATTGTAGTCACGACATCGTTTCTCACCCCACCCCGTCACTCCATCCAGTTCATAGTTGTACTGTTCCAGATTCGTATCAGCCTGACACATGATAGCCTGTCGAAGATAGTCGAAGCAATGTCGCGCGTGCGCAGGCGGCGTCACTCTGTGCGCGCTACTGCTGTGATGATGATGGGAGCTGCTGTGACCGTCGCTGCCCTCACCTGTCGCATCGTAGTAGAGGTAGTAAAGCGCTTGCTGTGAAAAAAGTTACTTGATATTCTGCGGTTTTGTCAAGAGGACGCGCGGGCGCTTACCAGGCAATGCAGTTGGTGAAAGACCGCGATTCCGGAGAAATTGGTGGCTAAATGCGGATGATGGATGAAGCCGCCATTTGCTTCAATCTCGTCAGCTCAGGATTCGGTGGTGCATCTATCTCTATAATCTTCGATTCACCTGGGAAAAGGCTTTGCCAGGCACCGGCTGTCCGCTCAGTCGGAGCCATGGCGTAGGTCCGATTGTAACTAAATTCATCCAAACGATTCCCTGCAGGAACTGGAATCTCTGTCAGATATCGAGCTTTCATGATTCGGATGCTGTTTCAGCTTGTGCCATACTCAGCAGCCCATGATTGAATTTATCATGTGAAAGCCGTCCAACTTCATGACCGCAAAACGCTGCGGCAATGATGATGCAGAATATCAAGAAGCGTGACAGCCATGAACGTGATGATATCTGTCGATGAGAGTGCGGAGCTCCAGACTCGTTGTCGGCTTCCCGCTTGACTGACAAGTAGCAGAATGTAGACATCCGCATCCTGCTATCGCAACGACTTCTCTGTCACGAGCAAAAATTTGGTGGTCTCTGACCTCTTTGGAAACAATGCAGCGTCAAACATCGAAACGCCCCCGCAGACCATGCACGTCCATGTAACGTCGGCCTCGAAGGAAAGAAGGCGACCAATTTTGGCGGCAAGACGGAGGCACAGCATTAATCGTGCCCAATCTATGCTCGAAAGTGCAGATCTCGGCTGGTGCCAATACGACATTATTTTTGTAACGAAAAGGAGGGTTGCGTCAGCTTCTTCTCGCCCATAAAACTTGCGTTAGTGTTGCATGTGGCGAGCCCGCGATTTCGGACCCCAAGGTTGGGGGGACAGTTTGCTCTAGCGCTTCAGGGGCAAGCGCTTTAATTCTAGTTATTTATCGAATTGTCCAAGTCATTGCTGCTTCGCAACTTTCACACTCTATATTTTCTTCGTTGATTTCTCAGCATCATATTCCCGTAGACCAACATGTCCAAACCCGTAGTCATTATCACCGGCGGTGCCTGGCATACCGGAGAGTATCTGCAACCTCTGGCTAAGACCTTCCAAGAAGCTGGCTATGAGACCAAGACTGTCCCATTGCCGAGTGCCGGTGCCAATCCACCGGTCAAGGATTTCTCTGGCGATGTATCGGCCATCCGACAAGCCACTGAATCGTCTATTGCTCAAGGGAAAGACGTCGTTGCTGTCTTGCACTCAGTCAGCGGCGTTTCAGGTACAGAAGCGCTGCACGGCTTGGGCAAGAAAGCTGGCGGCCATGGTGTCTTGGCCATCGTTTACATTGCATCCCATGTCCCAGCCAAGGGCCATAACTTCGATCAGCACTTAGCATCGCTCGGAGATGAATCATGGGCCCAGGCTCGCGCAAACTTTACACAGGTATGGGCTGTTGCTCCGTTGTTGCCCTCCCGTTCATCTATTGACATGAATCTCTAGGATGGCATGCTCGGACTACCACCTCAGTTCTCGCAGTTCATGCTGTACAATGATCTTGAGGATAAGGATGCTCAGTACTGGACCAGTCTCGTAGTACCGCAGTCAGTCGGGTAAGTAGAATTCAAATCGTGGCAGCGACTCCCGTCCCTTCAGTTACGGACTTTGGCTAAACTTTACAGCATCTACGACTCGCCACTCACGCACGACACATACAACGAGATTCCAATCGGATATATCTCGTGCGAGCAAGATCAGGCGTACAAGTATTCGTATCAGGTCCAGAATATTGCCGACAGAAAGTTTCCTGAGAGCCGCGTGCTCAAGATCAATACCGGCCACACGCCCTGGCTCACCAAACCTACCGAAGTGCGAGATTTTGCTCTCAAGATCGCAGCCGAGATTTGAGATGGTCGGCACTACAAGCACTTCAAAACCGTGTGTGGAGGAACGTGGTGCAGCTACGACAGATGCTGAAGAACATGTACTTCGGTAGACAACTCGAAGGAATTATTGTGATCATGTCAGTGTGCACATACCGTCTCTCAAATTCACTTGATAGATATCTCTGACAACTGTCGTTATCTCTGACGGTCATGATAAGCAAGCTATTGTAAACTCTATGAACTACCTCTTCTGAATGTTTTCTAGTCACATCGGGACTGCTGCCGTACCGAGCCTTTTACAATGCGCAATATCCTCTACCTAGCCTTCCCCATGCAAGTTGGCAGGTCATGATGGCCCGAGTGTCACTCCACATGGATTCCGTTGTTCTCAGTCGGTATGGCGACATGTTTGAGGATGCTGGCAAAGTTGCAACTGCGGCAAGTCCGGGCATGAGACGGACATGGCTGCTCACAAAGTCACATCCACCGAGGGCTCAAGCTGAGGCGAACATCACCTATGAGCAAGGCAGACAATAGTGGGATGTGTGAGCGGATGAAGATCTCGGATGCTAGCTTCGCTAGTACGATGCCTGTTAGGACTAATTGGTATTGGTCGAGTCCTAATGTAGCACCTTCTGCGCGCTTGTCGGCCCGGATATGCAAACACCGGGACATGGTCTGAACCGAATCGCTGGAACAGTCTCAAGCTGCGTCAGTGATCGTCGTAAGTCGGGTTTCACAACATGAGTAGAATACAGACACCCGCCGTGCAAGGACATAACCCCGAGACCGAGGTAACCTTGACTGCAGTCGTTTCATCTGATCATACCGAGGTTAAGTGATTGCTATTTGCCGTTTAGGCACTTTCCAATCAATTTACCCATCTCGATGTCCATGATGGAAGTGGCTTGTTGAACAACTGGCATGACACGAAAGGCTGCCATGGAAATATTCATCCAAAAGAGTTCACTATGCTCGACTCGAGTCGGTTACAGTGAATCACAATAGTAGGAATGCTGTTAACGCGGCCATTACCATAGGTTTTTTTAACGTCGATTTTTCCACAGAATTAAGAGACCACAAAGACCATAAGTACATTAGTACATTGTATGACGTGTCAACTCAAATGTGTTTTATTCAACCCATTGATTGGCGAAATGACTATCCGGTACACTACAGGAAAAGGCCCACGCAAAATCAGCGCTGAATAACCCTGCGACAAATATTTTGCTTCTCCATTACCCGATCACATTGCAAAGTCTCGGATGGCGAATCATTGCTCCAGTGTTACGACTGCGACGGATCTCGAGATGTAGACCTCGGGTTTGAGCGATGTGTAAGGCTTGTCCAGATCGGAGGATTGGCTGCTGACGGGTTTACTCGTATCGGAGTCCTGCCTGATCGACGAGAATGACACGTAGCCACGTAACCTGGAGAACACAGTGATGGGTCCTTCTGAACTGACCAGTGGGCGTAACGTCGGTAAGCAGGCACCGACCACAGCCAGCGAGGTCTCAATGAAGGACCAATACATGCAGGGTGCAGAATTGTCTACAGATTGTCAGCCCTGGGTCTTTCTGTGTCACTATCCGGCGAGTACTCACAAGTGATTTGCGCGAGGGATTCTTTGGCAATGATGAAGAAAAATATTGTCCTGCAGATGCCGGTAGCAATGACGATAGCGCCGAGTAAGAACATCGCGCTGACGCCTATCTTTCTTCTAGTCGACATCTGCAACGACATGACGGCCGGTATTGGCAGCGACAACACGAGGCTGTCGGTGAGTACATCCGATATGGCATATGCCTTCCACATGGCCATTTTGTTCAAGCACTTTGCAGTCGCAGCCAGTGTGAGATTCCACACAGCTTGCACGGGTAAGCACTGAAGAATGAATAGTAAGATGAACACGGTGTGCCAAACCACAACGATAGAGCCGACAATAGCAACGGCTAATCGGAACGTGCGTGTGATGAATATCCGCCGATAAAGGAAGAGCAGCGAAAGCTTGGACGTTAGGATAGAAAGTTGTGCAAACAATGAAAGTGCGTATTCGGCTTTGAGAAAGACAATGAGTGCGTCCATCTGGTCCGGGATCATGGACCGAGAGCTGTACGTGAGGTGTTGACCCAGATTGCCGTGCACAGCCGCTGGTCAGACGTATGAGAGTAGCTCATGGAATTCAAGAAGTAGCATGTGGACTCACCGTAGAGCATGGCCGCGCCTGTACCCTCTGCGAAAATCAATGCAATGAAGATAAGATAGTCGTCGGCGTGCAGCATAGTCCCGAGTGGATTGGTTTTGTTCAAGTCGATCTTGCGAATTACCGTGGCCCACGTGCGTGCAGCGACGGCCAAGACGGGTAGGATCATGAAGACCACCGCAAGGGTGACACAGAGGCTTTGTCGATCTCCTGACATCGTGATGAAAAGTTGAATTTTGACGATCGTCCGACGTTGCTGATTCTGCCCTGGGAACTTGGTGTGATATAGACAGAAGCCGGAACAACGTACTGACTTTCGTACATCCAAACCATATGACTGCTGGACTATTTCAAAACAGAGCGAGATCTACGGTACAATTGACAGCAGCAACGCGTCAGCCTTGCAACCATGTGGCACATGAGAGCGGTTGGCCGCTGAAGCGACCCGCATTCTCTCAGGTATAAAGACGGCGCGTCCAATGGTACGGTGACAACGGCGTAGCTGCCATGAGATTTGGGGGCCACTGTACTGGTAATTTCCCGATGCATTCCTACATTGGTCTAACGGTGCACCACGCCTTGTTTGACGCCGCATAAGGAAGATGCGAGCCGTTCCTGCGACGTGCCTCGATCGGATGATGAAAGATCTTCCATTGATTAACGCTATCGAGGGGTGGCCAGGATTAGACTGATGGGCCATGTAATTTTCCTTCGAGAGCCTTCTCCTCCCATAGCCTCTGCTAGTCCGTTGATCAACTGGCCTACCTCTGTGTTTTGTTTCACAAAATCCTCGATTCCTGGAAAGCAAGACATGACGTATCGCCTGAGGTCGCCGATAGAAAATTCTCGCTTCCACATATCGCCGCTCTCCTCCTCTGTTATCAAGTCATCATCTTCGATAACAGACCTATAGACAACTTTCAATCCTTCAGCTGCGGCGCCCATGCCCATGCGAGTGCTCCTGCAGTTCCATTTACGTCGCTGCACTAGTCGCCAGTGCTCCGATGGTAATGCCACGCTA
This sequence comes from Erythroxylum mucronatum, assembly GCA_027563825.1. Classification (NCBI taxonomy): domain Eukaryota; kingdom Viridiplantae; phylum Streptophyta; class Magnoliopsida; order Malpighiales; family Erythroxylaceae; genus Erythroxylum; species Erythroxylum mucronatum. The sequence continues at coordinate 10,558 of JAOSBP010126987.1, forward strand.
TCCAACCAACTCTCCATCATCGCGGCAGCGGCAGCCCAGGTCGATCGCCCTTCGGGTGAAGAGCCGCTAATGACTTGGTGGAAGACTATCTCCACGACGCGATCGAAAAGCGGCTGGCATTTGACGGCGAAGGATTCTTCCGCAAAGTGCAGTCGACCGTAGAACCACATCGCCAGCGTGCCGTTGGGTTTCAGCACGCGCGTGAAGCCATCCAAAGCGCGCTGCACATCAAGGATCGGGATGCATTCCGCCGCGGCGATCAGATCGGCTGAGGCGGGGCGAACGTGCTGGGCAATTTCCTCTGCCGCACACAGGATGTAGTCGATGTTGTCCCCAAACGGAGGCTGACATTTCATGCGCATTGTACTCAGAGAGGATTCGTTGCTGTCACTGGCGATGACCTGCTCGAAGCGATTGGCCAGCTCTCGGCCCGCTTTCCCAGCTCCACAGGCTACGTCGTGGGCAACACCAAATGAAGTTTCCGTGTCGTTTGCCTTGGATGCATGATAGGCGTAAATGATATCCATGAATTCCGAGTCTCCGTAGTTGGGCCGCGTTGACTCGTATTCAGCCCAGTATTGTTCCATGTAGCCCGGATCGACGGTCCACAACGTCTGATCTCTGTGATCGTTAACAACAGACATAGCTTGCATTGGGTCTGATGGTATGGTGCGGCGTCGATGGTGATTCCGAGAATTGCAAGATCGACGTCCGATGATATGAAAAGAGTGTAGCCGCCATTAATATGCAGCAGGCAAAACACTCAAGACATACAGCATCAAGTCCTGTGGTGTAGACACCCCCGTCTTCCATGGAGACCCGTCGATCCTTAGTTCGAATCTGATGAAAAGGATTGCCGATCTCCTGATCGGACGCGGCTATATCGCTACAGGAGCAAGAATTTCGATCTTTAATTGAACCGGTATACAGCCTTTCAGCCGCCCACTGCTATGAGCTTGACGCCACACGGGATGCTCGGCTCATATTTAACTCCACTTGAACCGGTGTGCAGCCGAGTGGGGAACTGTGCCTCAAGCCGAAACTGACTTGGAAGGTAGCCTCGCCGGAGTTACGAAAGACCTGCGTAAATGCGGACCTGCTGATGGGATCGCCCGAAATTCGACCCTGTCCGACAGTCAACCCTGCATCTACGCCTGTCTCCTCTTACTCAATGATACCCACGGTGTTGATCCTTGTCCTCGGGATCAACGCAGGCGACATCAATGCATACGTTGAATCCTTATGCCGGGTTTACGGAATGTAACCCTCTGTTTCAATATTGCGATCCTGACGAGGATGAAGTCATTTGTTACCTATTACCAGCGCTAGACATCTTACATCTGCAGTAGAGTTGTGTACCAAATTTTGGTGCCAAAGCTTGTGGGATGGCGGCACAGGCTGACTGCCACTTAGTTGTTGACTATAAACAGACTGTGAAGTTGGATTTGGGAGCCTCGTCTTCCAATACACTTCAAGAACGTGCTGCGTAGAACACAAGTCAGTTACTCGCCCATTCGAGATGCAGCTTTCCAAATTCAGCATTGCGCTTTGTCTGGCGTGCGGGATCAGCGCTGCACCCTTTTCCCTGGGCACACAAGGTACGGGAGCGATCTACGTTGGCCCTTCTCTATGTCGCTCGAAGTATTTGTTGACATTTTTACAGGAATGGGGCGACAAACAGATCAGAAGGAGGCTACATTTGCACCCGAAATGGTTGCGAGGCATGCACTCTTGTCAGATCAAGATGAGGCAGCGTATGCGGCATGGCCCATCGAAGAACATCGAGCACGAAACAAACGCTTTTATGACCAAGATGAAGCTGCGTATGCTGCATGGCCGGTCGACGATCATGCTTAAGTCGGAAAAACATGGGTGTCATCGATCAATCGCGAAGGCAATCGTGGTTTTAGGTCTGGGAGATGTCAAGGTATGAACAAGTCATAATCGGTCTCCCACCAGAGGCTCAGATACGCTGTATGATATCGTCTCTCCATCCTGATTCAATCAACTCCACTTGGTTACACCGTACAGATTTTCAGCTTAATCACTCCAAAGGCTTCTTCGCAATATATATCAGGTGTGGGCGATTCCAATAGACACCTTTGGGGCTCTCAATCTGGTTCCTATGCACGAGTTCACGAATCTTGTCACCTCTCGGTACACTGTAACTCATTTCTTCGGCCACCATTAGCGTAGATTGTTGCCATGCCGAGTAAGTATCTTTACGGGCAAGCTTGCGCTCTTCCTCGACATCAATAAAACCTTCGCGCTCAAGAGATCCGGGGAGATCTTCCAACCATTGAAACCTAGCTGGAGAGGAGTTCGTCTGCACTTCGACCTCCAGCCTCAATGTCTCCCAAGCCGCATCGGAGACTCCTGGAGCGGTTGTATTCGATTGATCAAGGCCATCGTATTCGGTCCATTGTAGATACCCACCGGGTTCTCATTCAGAGGTCAGCATTGCTTTATTGCGAGCAAAGGTTCAGCCCGTTCGCGAGCATACGGAACGGACTCACTAAGCATTTGAAAAACGTGCTGAATGATCGAGCGAGGGTCGTTGTTCCGCACCACACATGTGAAGAATCTTATGTTTATCAAATCGTATCTCTGTGTGAGGTCATCCGGGACACGTTCGAAGATGTCTCGAACTCTGAGATGAACATTCGATGGCAGCCATGCATCATGAGGATATTGCGCATCGCTGACGTCGAAGCCGTCCAGAATGGTCGATGCCGGTAGATCTTCACAAAGATCGGTGAGCCAAACTCTTCAATTGATGCATCATCAGCGCGAGTCTGTGTTTGATCTGCACTTGTGTGATATATGTAACATACCCAGTACCAGTGCCCACGTCTGCAACTTTCAGAGTGTCGCCTTTGAGGCAAACGGAGGGATGCACCAGCCAGCCGAAATCTTTCTTCTGAAGAAAGTGCTGAAGATTTAACCTACGAATTCGTCAGCACATGATTCGAACTGACGGATTTTTTCACCAACGGTGTACCTAGCTGATGACTTGAAAGTTCTAGAGAGAGGATAAGCAGATGTGTTGGCCGCCATCTTGCTTCACAAAGGACGTTACTTCGAGAAAGTCGACGCGTGACGAATGTGCTTTGGAACAAGAAATTTTTCCTCACTCGTAGACTTGAAGCCGTATAAGTAAATTGTTCATGTAACACGTGCAGGGAGAGATTCCTCTCGGACAACGTTATTTGGTGGTGGCAAGCAATTTTGCAATCACTCGTGAATACATTGTAGGGAACCGATTACTGACGTATATGCGTTGCACCGCGTTTCACTATGGTCTCAAAATAGACTCGTTCTGATCTTTCCGCCTTGTCAACCGAACTTCCGTATGGATGACAGAATGCGCTTCGGTAGCGTGGCAGGGATATCTGGGCTCAATCGTTGCATGCTTGCGCCAGAATCTCGCGTGCCAACTCATGCAGTTCATCCAAATGCCGGCATAATCGCATCGCCCCAAATCCCAGCATGAAGTGGCTTAATGCGGCACGAGAAAGGCCGTATCGTCCGGAGCGGCAGCACCGGCAGCCCCTCGGACGTTCGGGCCTTGTCAAACATGCAACGTTTTTAAATACTCCGCTACGACAAAAATAAACAATTGTATTAGCTTGAAGAATCCCACGGTGAGCAGATCCTTGCGTACTCTGCCCTGAGTGACGAAAATTTCATCTCTGGACGTTACCGAATTACACGTCTCAGTAGATCGCCATGTCTGCGACCGATACTGCGAATGCTTCGGTGTTCATACCTACAACAGACTCATGGCTGGCGAAATTGTTTGTCGTCAACTCCAATACTTCGTTAAGGATTTACGCAACTCTGCTATCATTTTTGCTCATAGCTTGTGTTCTACTTCCACAATATAACAATGGTACCAGCAACTCAAAGTTTCCAGTTTTGGGGGATGGGCCAGGATCATGCTTGTCACGGTGCAGAGCATACATTCGATGGACAACGGATGGTGTTTGCATGATCAAAGAGGCATATCATTCGGTGACAGTTCGAAACGAAGCGAAATATTTGGACGAACGATCTAATCACTGTTTAGGACCAACATGCCGTTCTTCGCATCCCGACTTTCCAAAGGTTTTACATTGTTCAACCAGAGCTCATTCATGATTTCAAGGATGCTCCGAGAACAACTTTGAACGCGACGCACGCGATAGTATGGGTAGGTCGACTTTCTTCATAGCTGGAATGTAGATCTCGTTCCAAGCATATTTATTCGGATACAATTCTGACACGCCTGAAGTACTTTCTGGGCGAGTACACCGGTATCGATTTCCCGTTTTTCGGTAGACCTCTATGGGCTGCTGTTCGGAAACTGAATGCAAACCTTTCGCACTTTGTTCCGGGGCTTGAGAATCTGGTAACGCTCCTTTTGGAAACAGTGTTTCCGCCTGTGGAAGGTAGGTACATCTTATCTCGAGGTTCCTGCAGCACAGAAGCTAATAATTACATCGATTTAGAATGGACGGACATAGTTCCTTGGCCACAAGTATTGCGCCTCATTGTAACATCAAATACGAAAGTGTTCGTTGGCCAGGAGCTTTGCGAGAATGTAGAATTGCTCAACGCGACGGAAGACTACGCGCAAAACATTGCGATCGGCGCCGGCCTTCTCAAGCTCGTGCCGGACGTGATGAAACCGGTCCTCGCTTCGATCATCCCTCAACCATACCGTCTTCGTCGTATACGAAAGCTGGTGAGGGAAATCGTTGGTCCAGAAATTGAGCTTCGTCGACAGCGGAGGCAAGTCAGGAATCGCGATGAACCACCATCGGACATGCTCGAGATGTTCGAAGAAGTTTCGCCCATCGATCAGAGATCCCCAGAAGAGATTACGAATCGAGTGCTCTCCCTCCACTTCGCCGGTACGCATGGTCCGAGTAACCATGTGATGAATGTGCTGCTCGATCTAGCTGCTACGTGGGATGAGTATGCCGAAGAGTTGAGGGAAGAACTCGACACCGCATTGAAAGAATCAAGCGGCACATTAACGAAAGCTATCCTGGACAAGCTGTACAAGCTGGATAGCTTCATGAAGGAGTCTGCGAGGTTGGAACCGGGAAGTGCGCGTAGGTACTCATGGAACGAAAGGTAGCACATGGTCGCTGACACGCAGGATATTTTTAGTCTCCTTTTTCAGGAAAGTGCTCGAGCCAGTGCGACTACCAACAGGGGAAATCATACCAGCTTCGAGTCTTATATCCGTACCAGCCATCGCCACAGCATTATCCGAAGAAATCTACGGCGGCGATGCGAGTCAGTTCGACGGTCGGCGATTCTATCGCCAGCGGCAAAAGGAGCAAGACCTTGACTCGACGCCGCGAGACTACTTGTGGACCACCCCCAGCCCTGGCTTCCTCAACTTTGGATACGGCAAATACGCATGTCCAGGCAGATTTTATGCAGGTACTCAAACGAAATTGATCGTGGCTTGCATCTTGCTCAAATACGATCTACGTCTACGCCCAGGGGAGAAGCGGCCGAAGAGCTTAGCGTTTGGCGATGCGAACATCCCTGATCCGAAGACGGTGCTTCTGTATCGCTCGCGACGGTCGGACAACGCACATGACCACGATGCAACGCTACGACAGTGAGAAGCAATTGTTCTTGACAAGACCCATGACGGACATGAACACATACTCTACCAGCGTATAGCCCAAAAATCCTTCCCTTCGCATGTTACACAGAAGCCAGATACCGCCAACTCTTCCCCAATCGCGCAATCCAAAGTCCCCTCGCCACACCCCAACCACATCCATCGCCCTGCTCCCCATCTCCTACCTCTCATCCTCATCTACAAACTCTTTCCACAGGTCCTCACACGCCAACTTCCGCAGAAGTCCTCTTCCCTCCCCCCAAGCTTTCCCCCCACAATCCTGTCCACATCATGCCTCAAACCCTCCCCCAGCCCTTGCCCAATCCAGTCAAAGCCCTGTGCGGTGACAGCTTCTCCACCTGCTCTTACCCCTTCTGCAGCCCCTCCAACCTTTCCGCTACAACCCGCCAACTTCTGCGGCAGCGGCCCAACCATCCGCAACCTTCTCTATCCCCTCCTTGCGCACGATGGAATCCTTCGCCGTGCAGTGGGTGGAGGTTGGACTCGGCTCTGGTAGCTTCGGAGACGAGAGTTGTTATTGAGGTCATCCATTCTACGTTGCCGATGTTGTGAATCTGGGACTTTTGTGGGCTTTCGCGCTTAGGTGATGTGCGTGCCATGGACGATGGTGTATCGGTGCCTGCTTGGGGATGAGCAGTCGAGAGGTATGGTGTTGTCGTCTTGCTCTTCCGTGAGGGTCTCCGTTGTTGCGTTCGTGTGTTTGACTGCCATGATCTAGCGTCAGGGGTGTGATTGTTGATTTGAGGTACCTGTGAGTGAGTAAGGCTCCGATAATTCTATTTCAACCTTTGATATCCACGGATGATGCAGAGTAATGAAAGGTGTTGAGTCTGGATTCCTATGGTTGTCTCTTTGAGGTTCAACGAGCAAACCCAAGGAAACACGTATACGAACTCCTTCGCTGATGATTGGTGATACACTGCTGAGTCCAGGTCACTCACGGACGTTTCGTATGCGGTGGTTCACGACGTTACGTTCGTACGCTCTCCAGAACGGAAATACTTGCGATCACAACTTCCCTGTTCGTGTTGCGAAATTCCGAACGAAGCGCTCCATGAATGGATCGAGGTCATTGTTGACAACATATATGCACTTGAAGTCTGCTATCAAGTCCGACTTATAATAGCATTCAACACACTTAAAGACGATCACACGTTGCGCTACGTCGAAATGTCGCAAGTCCAGCAAGAATTCCTATGTTGAGGGTTAGGGTTAGGGTTAGGGTTACAGATTGCCCGAAGCGTAGGTGGCATGTTATTACTAATGACGGATAAATCCGTGGCTCGGCATTACATATGTCACATGTATCAGGACTGGGTCTTGACATGTCGAGGATCAATAGCGTGAGTAGCTACCGAGCAAACCACATCATGAATGACGATCCAGAGAACTGCCTATGATGGTTCTGACAAGATTTTCATTGCGCTTCAAGACCAGATCCATTTTACTGATTAGGGTTGAAGTATCTTTAGGGTTGAGTCTGGCTCTCCTCCACCAAGCCAGTCATTCGATTTGAGGTCACTACTGAGCCAAAATCTATAGAGAATCCAAGTTTGGATCTGCTAGTTATTGGTGGCGAGACTGTGGGCTGTTTGTGTTATGACATCGCCATCGTGCCCCAGCTTGTGATAATTATATGTTCTAGGGTTCCTTATCAACTGTCCGATTACATTCTCCAGCCTACGTACTATGATTTTTTAATACCAGAGGTGGGATGATTCTATTGACACCATGACAATCGAATGGAAACACAATGGTGGGTTCGATGACGAAGGTTGTCAATGATGGGTCAAGGCACTCCAGACTCGACAATCACACTGGAATAGTGGTGACGTCCAACTTAGCGTGGGGGCCCGTCTAGATATGACGGTTGCGGTGTGCTCATAGTCCTATTGATATTCAACATAGGTTGAGCGATCATGTGTGGTTCTCCAAAGTAGGGCCTAATATCGAACGTGGTATCACCATCTCATTGAAGGTTCCACAAATGTTTGCAGGACTGGGGTGAATGTTTTCTATCACGATTGGGTAATTCTCGACATACGTCAGTGGAACGGAATGAAACAAGTTAGCGCAATGTGCCACAGCACTCGGCGCCTCGAAGGTTTTCCTGATCGTAAATTAGCCAGGAACCGGTTTTGAAATTGCACCACCTTCCGATTGCGTGCTGGCACCGATATTTGTGTGGCTGGACTGGAAAAACTAGCCCAACGTGCCCTCGATACTAACAAACGTGTCATGTGGAGGTTTTGACGTGGCTAAGGATGAAAATCCTACAGTAGATCCGCACCGTTGAACTTTCGCGCTGGCGACGACACCTCACGTCAGGCAATCTTCCACATATAAAAGATTGAAGTCCAGTCGAGCTTCTCAGAAGTGTCAAATTCGCCGACGACTTCACTTTCACAGCTTACGCACTTTTCCACAAACGGACGGAGGGGTACCTTGGCGGAGGAGCGTTAGATGACGCTGATAAGCATTTCCCCGCATGCGATGTGCTGCTGCAGATACCGTACCTCCCTTGGATGAGGGGTTTGGTACCAAGCTTGGGGAATACCTACGAGGTCGATGATGCTTGCAGCTGCAGGGGAATTTCCGAGGGAGTCGGTACGTTTTCGGATTGTACTTTCTCGAACGTTCGCATTGTTGCTGAGGGTGCCAGGTTTCAAAGCGCATTCCGTGCGGCTGGAAAATTGTCGCAAATTCAAGTTTGTTTCTCGAGCGAACTTTCCCGGCATGTGAACCAAAGCGAGGTCCTCGGAGACGCATCGACAATTTCTTCGGTCCTCGGTCCTGGACAGTCCTCGGTACGATTGTGTTTCATTAAGAGCGGAGAAGTGTTTGCGCAATCACCACGGCTTACGAATCCCCTGCAAGGACTATTCTACAGAAGGATGGCTCGACGCTCTTCGGCAATGTGCCAAATCTTTGACGTACGCCGACTATGCATTCCGGAGAAACAGGCAACGAAATGATGGGAATTCGAGCAACGAAACGATGAAGAATCAATCGAATTACTTTTCGAGACCCTGTGAGAGTGAACTCTTTTTACCTCGTAGGCTAACACCGGGATCTATGATACATCTCAACGAACGAATGTCCCGAATCGCCGACCACGATCCCCGCCCTTGTTTTCATCCTGATTAAACAAGTTATTGCCACGATCCACTTTTCACCACCTCGGAGGAGTAGATGAGAGGCGGCGAAAGGTCATCCACTTCTGCCGTTTTACGCATTGAATGCGGAGATGGCAGAGTTGAACAGGCTGATGACGACCTTCGAAGCAGAGGATGCGCAAGACTTCTTCGCCGCGGGCGCTTTTGCGATAAGTGCGGTGGCGAGGGCATTGGAGGCGCTTCTCAGCGAGGTGAGCTGCCCATTCACGGTGCCACTGAGTCCAGCAGTCTTGAGCGGGCCCTTTTTCGCTACCAGAGCATTGAGTGTGCCTCTGATGACGGGAATGAGTTTGTTCTTGAAATAGTCGCAAATGGTCTGAGCTTGCGCAGCAGTCACGACCGGGCTGGCTTTGGCGTCATTGGTCGTCTTCACCACCTGGCTTTGCAATGCACTTGCGGCGCTATTGATCGGGAGTGCGCCGATAAGACCGCCGGTATACTTGGTTATGGCAGTCGAGAGGGCGGAAACGGAGGAGCTGACCACGGTAAGATCAGACTGCACCTTTGCGAATTGGCGCTTCTCGATGGCACGCTTCCCAACGATGTCGTCGTAGCTCGGGAGGGCGAGAGCCACAGTGGCGAAGAGGAAGAGCTTTGAGAACACAACCATGATGAATGATGGAACGTCTGCAAAGTTTGGAACGAGAGGATGCTTGTGCGGATGTGGCCTTGAGAAGAGAGGGTGGTCGTTGAGGTCTTTATATCCCTCGAGTCGGAGACTTGGGTGTTTGCTATGGCGGTGAAATGTGAACGCGGGGCTACCAATGTCGCTCGCTTGTCGCTGCGATCCCCAGTGTGATCATCGACATGGCGATTTTCTTGGCCTCCTAGCGCCGCCAAAGTCAGGTTCGTAGACCTCCCCCCGCAATTTGGGCGGTGCGCCAATGCACGGCTGACGTTTCACATCCTTCGTGTTTGTCACTCGCGAGTGCGAGACCCATACCCGGGCTATTGCTAAACGGCTTGGAAAGGTCTATCTTTCTCGTACGGTCTTCGGCCTGAGTGTGATCATCTCGTAACCAGCATGTGATCGTGGCACGCTTGAACCTGCCTTGAAGGTAAACGTTCAACATCAGCAAAGTACATGAGGCTCTGGCCATCCGGGGAGGCGGCAACGCCTCAGGATTAAGCCACAGCTTTCCCCGCATAGTTAATCTTCTCAAATTGTGATTTGGTCGGAGTCATTCGCAGCGTGGCGACATCATATGAGCGATAAGTCGCCCACGGGAATCGTGGCCAAGCTCTGTAAGTTGAGTCAACGTCCCAATTCAATGTCCGAGGCAACGAATCATAGTGTGATAGATTGGGCGAAGCGCAGGATGTATCCAAGTCAAGGTCAAGGGCATTGTTGCATTCCCCGATTCTATGTTCGAACCAATGAACGAACCTCTGCGGTAGGGCTGAGTTCCTGGCCCGAGGTTTTGGCACTGTCAACCGTCTTGATCGGTTTTCGTCGAGACCAACGATGAACGGCAGATCCCGAACCATCGAGCACCTTTAGTGGGGGTGGCGTTGAGTACTTGGGTCCCAAAACCCCGCAGTCTGTTCCCGGTGGGCTGACCTTGACCAGAATGTATGATGATATTTGGGAGGGGTATAGACCTATCAACTTGATCAGGTGGTCTTGATTTTGCTCACACCAACATCGCCCCTGCCGCGGTGCCGATCTTTCGCCGCCCACTTCCCAAAACCGGTGTCGCTTGAACAATCTTCGCGTTAGTCTCTGTCACAATTCGGCACACTGAGCCGGTTTTTGATCTGCTTCGAGGATCACCAGTCAAAACGTGGATGCGATGCGGTATCTGCGGCTGAGTGTCGCCCCAACGATTGAGAAATCTTGAGATGGACTGCGTTCTATGTTGATATCCACGAACTCTACATAAACCATAAACACTACTCCTGCAGGGAAAGCCAATTGAGAATTTGGAATCGGCGTAATCTACGTGTCTCCCCAAGGGAATATCGCGCTCTCTAACTCGAGCACATTTGGAGAGTAGAAAACGACCAAACCGACTCAGCGATTTTTGTCTTTGAAATGATATCAAGACGTTGAACGGTCATGCCTGGACGACTTACAAACACGACTTTACTCTGCTCTGCTTCTAGACGCGTCCATAGGCTGTGCACAAAACTGCTGCGAGATACTGCGGGTCGTTGGGTGTTTAGTCTCTGTTCAGAATTCCCTCATCGATAGGAAGGAGGCCTCGTGAGTCGTTCAGCCAGATGGATGACGCGTCGTTGCTCAGCAGATTCCTTATCTATTCCTCTTGGTTTTGTATCGCGGCTTGTAGACTCGTCGATGAGAGAACTGAAAAGACCAATCGCATTGATTGCGAGAAAGATTGTGGCGTCAAGACCATTGGCCTTGCACGGCAATCATCCCACCGGCCCTTGGCATCACACGCCACATGGCTTGCATCACGCAAGCCAAGTGGCGCGCCCGATACCTCGCGGCTCGGCCTCCCCGCATTTCACCGGAGCTGAGCTTTGCAGTTCCCCGAAAAATTCAGCGTGCATCGCTCCACTTAGCACGGAGATGGAGTCGTTGTCGACCACTCACTCGACACACACTTGCACGGAATATGCGGCGTGATCGACGCGCTTGATCACCTTCCTCCACGTCAATCCTTTAACCCACGAGACATTCCCAATCAATCCACCTACGCATGAGCCCAGACACGGCTGTTTCAGCCACGGTCTGTAACCTGGTAGGTAGACCGACGCCACATCAAGTCCCTGTGGTTGAGCGCGAGCTGGGTAGTTGTGAACGCGAACTTCGTGAAGAATTCTTCCATTGGGATTGAGGCATTCCGGGTAGAATCATGACAAACGTCGCAAAAGGACCTTCTCCGCAAACAGCAGCTCCACGATCTCCCTTCGCAAATTCGATTGCGGCAGAGGTTATGTGTTTTCTACCGTGAGTGTACGTCAGCACATCGCCGCGTCCGAGATCGACGTTCTCCCAATGCTGTGGCTTGAATTGGTGGTTATGAGAGGGCGATGGCAACATTAGACTAAATAATATCCGTATCGTAGTGATTGAGTATCTGTCAACCTATCGAGATGAGTCTGATGATGGAGAAGCC
>JAOSBP010127689.1:0-22434 GCA_027563825.1 Erythroxylum mucronatum
GTTGGATGCCGCGGTATAACCCGCAAACACACGCCGGGGTATAACCCCCAAACACACACCGCAGTATAACCTGCAAATACCGAAGGGTGGGGTGTGGGGTATGGGGTCCAACAGATATGAACCTATTTTTCCAAGCAGATATTCTTTTTCTAGTTCTCTCTATAATTCCCATACAATATCTTCCCATACAATATCTAGTTTTAGGGTTTCTAGGATACATGGGTATTCCTAAATAGATAAGAGGAAGTTATTGGATCTTTATTTTAGATATTTATTGTATTGTTAGGTCTCCACTACCTCTAACTGAAAGCGTTAAATTGCTCTTTTCAAAGTTGATTCTCAATCCAGACATCCTTGAAACACATCCAATGAGTTCAAGATGAGTCTTGCCAAGTGAGGGCATTTCCCATATAAAAAGAGCAAGTCATCTGCATAGGCTAGGCAAAAAGTTTAGGTTCCTTGCATTTGTGATGGTATTTTAACACACGTGAACTGTCTACATTCCTTTGAGTTATATTAATCAAAGTTTCCAACGTAATAATGAAAAGGTAAGGAGATAATGGGTCTCTCTGCCTAATACCCCTAGCTCCTTTGAAAATTTAGGTGGGCTCACCATTAACTAAGGCAGAAAATTAAGTAGTTGTAAAGCAGGAATTGATCTAGGAGATGAACAATTCAAGGTTGTTAAAGGCTCTTAAATAGTTAAGTAGAAATCACTAATCCAATGAATCAAAAGCCTTGTATAGATCCACCTTCATTGAGCAACTTCAAATTGCTAGATATGTGGGATAATCTTTAAAAACTCTAGGATATTTTCCCCCATCCTCGTGGTCTTAATCAAAGCTCTTTGGTATTCATTGATGATAGCATCCAGAGTGCTCCTAAGTCTCCTAGCCAGAATTTTAGCAATTACTTTGTAGACTATATTACAACAGGAGATTGGCCTATAATCCTTTTAAGTAAGAGCGATTCCCTTTCTTAGGAATGCGGTATATGTAGGTTTTATTAAGCTCTCTAAACATTTTCTGACTCTTGAAGAAATCTAGCACACATTCTATAACATATTTCCCTGCTATATCCCAAGTATTTTAGAAAAAGCATACGTTAAAACCCATTTAGCCTTAGAGATTTGTTAGAATTGAAATTGAAGACTATCATCTTGATTTTCTTTGTAATAATTGGGCTGACTATTCTTTCTCATCATCCAACTTATTATACAAGCATTGCTTTTTCTCTTGGAATGATGAAGAGGAAGCATTTTCCTTTCCAATCAAATCCTTATAATAATTAAGCCATACATTTCATGACATATTGCTTTTGTTGAATATTACCCTCATTATCCATAAAAGCAGTGATTTTGTTGTTGTTTCTATGTGTTAACAAAAAGTTAAGGAAAAAGCTAGTTCATTTGCCCCTCTCTTAATCATTGTCTTCTGGCTTTTTGTTTAAGATATGAGTTATGCATGGATAAAGTTTTAGTGTTGTCCTATAAGGCTTATTCCTCTAGATTCTTAAGTTTGTTTTTGGAAGGGGATGTGTAGGTCTCAGTTTGATAATGCTATAGTTGCATTTTTGACATTTCAAAGCCTTTCCGCTGTGTTGGCGCATATCATCCTCTTCAAATACTTGAATTCTTCCTTGACTTTCTTAAGGCCTTACATCTTAAAACTGAGCCTTACATCCCTCTGTTCACTTCATCTTGAAATCCCTCAACATGTAGCATCAGATTGTAAAATCTGAATGGAGTGTTAAAACTGGTAGTTGTATAAAAGCCTTGAACTTTTATAAAAGAGTGGATAGAAGATAAGGGAGGCCCAAAAAATGCATGTGAATTAGGAAAACCCTTTATTCAAACACTATTAAGAAGAACCTTGTCCAACGTTTTTCTTATAAAACTGATTCCAATTTGCCTATTGGACTATGTAAATAATTGTCCATCGTATATAAGATCCATAACTCCCACTGAAGATACAAAGATGGAGAGTTCTTTACCATTGGTGTTTTTACTTATAATAAGCCCTTCAGCTTCCTCATTCCTTAGTATATAATTAAATTTCATGCCTCATCTAAGTTAAACCACCACTACTACTAATTATATTTATTTTTTTTCCAGAGTGATTCTAAATTAGTAGTATATATAGCAGAGAATAGGAAAACAATAGTTTATTTGGTAAACACTTTAGATGAATCACTTGGTTTGTGAAGAATAGTTCAGTCACCAGAATTTGTGAGGGATCGAATCCACTTATGATTTTCCCATTGTAATGGAATGATTAGTAATGAAAGCTCAATTGTTGCCCAAAAAGCTAAGTTCCTCCTTTAAGTGATTTGCCTTAAATTTTGTCTCTAATAAGGAAAACAAAATTGATTTTTTTTCTCTAATATGATATCCTTATCACTTTGCTTTTTTTCAGGGCTATTAAGCCCTCTAACATTCCATATTAGGATCTTTATAATAGATGGTTGAGGTTATCAACCTCCCTTCTTTCTTTCTGTTGGATTTTCTTCCTTTTTTGGATCTAGAACTTGATCTAACTTCAATGAAATTATCTCCCTTATTAGGGTCGATTCCTTTAACGTTTGTTTTTTAGATGATTGTGCAACTTCTTCCTTTTGAGCCTCTTCTAAGCCCACTAATTAATATTGTAGTTCCTTAGCCTCAAACATTATGGCCTTCCCATTTCTGTTGGTTTGCTCAAAAGGCAAAGCCTCACATGGCTCATCCTTGTGCTTTGGACTATTTTTACTAGCTTACTTATTTTCCTTGATATTATCGTTTAAATCTATTAACTCATCATATGCATCTGTCTGAAACAGCCTACCAGTTGGTCTCTATACTTTCAAGATAACACTTAACTATATGACATGATCAATTAACTCCCCCTCCTGTGTAAGCCTTTTGATAATCAAAGTATAAGGCAAGTTAGCTTCACGTGACACCTTCAGACACAATCTTGCATATCATATTTTCTCCATTTTGGCTATGAGGGAGTCCATACAAAGAGGTTTACTCAGAGAGCAAGCTATGTGCTCATTAGTGCCTGAACCTAAGATGTGGATCATCCAAGGCACATTAGCATAGCGTACTTCTCTTATTCAAACCGGGGATTTTTTATCTTTTTCAAAATGAAAAAAATACAGTACCCTGAAAAAACTAATTGTTCTGATGGAACCTTCTCTTTTCCCTCCGTAACTAGTCATCCATAATATCAAATAAATCATTTTCGTCTTTGGTAAATTTACCAAGGGCTAAAGTGATCCTCCTATTCAACTACTTCAACCATTTTTGAGCACATAGAGGTTTACTCAAAGAGCAAGCTATGTAGCTTAGTCTCTCTTTAGTCCAGTATTATAAAGGTACATTGTGAAAATTAATCTATAATGAATTTTCCATAATGTTATTTATCTCAAGTGACATTATAAGGTGCCATTTTAGCAGTAGGAGGGGTTTACCTACAATATGTCAGGGGCCTTACAATATGTCAGGGGCCTTATTCAAGAATGCCTGTTAGATTCACTCCCTTTGAGAATCAAAAAATGAAACAATTGTCATCTGCCAATAAGTTTTTTTTCTAATCCTTCTTTAATCTATTTTGCATAGCCTATGCATTCACCTATGCGTAAGAGGCTCTCTTCTCCAAAAAAAAATCCAACAAATGTATCTAATCAGACATTTTCACTTCTAAATGGAGTAATCTGACTTGAAGTTGATGGGTTTCATTTAAGTTAACTAAGTTTTAAGATGACTTTAATTTTTTTATTTATGTTCCAAGTCAAATTTAGACTAAGGTTCTACC
This sequence comes from Erythroxylum mucronatum, assembly GCA_027563825.1. Classification (NCBI taxonomy): domain Eukaryota; kingdom Viridiplantae; phylum Streptophyta; class Magnoliopsida; order Malpighiales; family Erythroxylaceae; genus Erythroxylum; species Erythroxylum mucronatum. The sequence continues at coordinate 3,798 of JAOSBP010127689.1, forward strand.
ATTTGAATCCACCTTACAATTAAATGTCTCACATATAAAAAATGTTGTCATTTTGTTACTTTTGTAGAACCTAAGTTATTTATTATCTTATGTCTATTGTTGTTTAAGTCCTAACCCTGTTTTCCACCAGCCTCTATCTAGATTTGGAGTTGGAAAATGATAAGAATGAAACTTTTAAGATTAATAGGCATAGGTGCAAGCTATACTTTGGAGGTCATTCTCATAAGAAAGGGAACCCTTTCTTTCCTTTCACTCACTCTTTCATAATTGCATATGAAATGGTTAAGCTAATGACCTTAACTTAGCATGCTTGTCTTTCATTTGCCTGTCTTTGTATTAGTGTTATTTTGCTTTGATTTGATAGTGTTTAGTTTGGTTTTGATTGGGTTTTAACTTGTTTCGCCCTTCGATCTCTTATTATTTAGGTACTCAATGATGTGTTTTGAGATTACTTGAAGGTTTGTTGTGCACGTTTGATGTTAGGTAGTTTTGAATTTTGTTGTCGAAGTAGTTTGAATTTAATAAATATCTCGAAAGGATGGAGGATTATAGGAATTAGGGAAGCTATGAAGGTGAGTCATGAGGTACATGGTGAAAATAATGCGTTAGGTGGATCTTGGAGGTAAAATGAGGAGAAAAGACAAAAAGTCAATGAAGTGTAGGAAAGGCCACGGAGGGCTATGATCATGGCCTATGGCAGGATAAATCTATCCCACATAACTTTAAACTTAATTTTTTACTATTTTACCCTTCTTTATATATATATTCATTTCTAATGTCATTTTTTCATTCACTTTCATTTTAACTTTATCTCTATATGTTTAGAACCTCCAAATACTCTCTCTTTTCTCTAACCAACCTTTAAACTTCTGCCCTCTTCCAACTTCCGCCTACTTGCAGTCAATTATACCACACATTAAGTAGTCAGTGAAGCGTAACCAATCATCGAGAAGAAATCAAGTCTCAAGTCGCGAGCGAAGGAACAGGGCAGCAGATTTCAGAGCACCCTTACCAATTTACTTTGAGGAGGAAGGTATTCAATTCCAATCCTTTAGTGTTAAGCAGATAGTAATCCTAAAATACTTCGATTTTGCTAGCTAAATAGACTAGAATTGTGAGACAAGGTCGAGAATGTAGCGTAAAGAATTCAATGGAGCAAATTTATACACTTCTAATATCCTGTCTACCAGGAGCTCACCTAGGAATTCTTTACTTCCCTTCAATTCGAAACTAGTAACCCTAAGGAAATGTGGTCTAGGTTGTGGGGACAACCTTGTGAACTAAACATTGAAATTATGTGTGATATTTGCAGTTTCCTTTAATCTTCCATTGTTGATCAGCACGATGAATTTCATCTTTCCCGATATTAGAATGAGCTCACTAGGTTGGAGTAGCTCAACACCAAGAATATATTATACGAAGCCATAAGCACTTGTTGTTACATATATTTTTGTGTCAAATGGTCTTTGACAAATCAAAAACCAATAAGTGCTCAACGAAGGAACTTTTTCTGTTGTGTTACATAGATCACGACATCTTAGTGTGCATCTTCACACATGTTATGAATGCTATTGTTGCAAGTTTACGTAAGAGGAGCAACAATTTGGATATGGGTTACTTGGTTTTCTGCCAATGCTGAGTACTACAGTGTGGATTGTACTAGTCTAACCATCCACCGCCCTAATTTTCTAAATCACCATCACTTGTGGCATCCTAAAATCCTAAGTCTCATAACATGGAACTCTGAGACATCAGCCAAAAATCTTATGTGAAGACTAGTGCCAGTTAGGCAAGTTTTACCGCAACGCCACCTCAGCAGCCAGAGGAGGACTCGACTAGTGAGGAGTTCTAAGAGGAAGAAGAAACATAAGAACTTGGTTAGAAGAAGGTGCTCGATGCAATCTCCGCCAACACCCAAACACTTACATACACACTTACGGAAAACTCTAGGATGATGAAGGAGATGACCCGCACACCACGATGTCATAGCTGGGATATATGCCGGGTTCATCGGTAATTTGAAGCTCAAGGTGTACAATTCCCACCTCTAACACTGTCCCCGCCTCAATCACCATGAGTTCGTGTTCTAACCCATTTAGTTACTGTTGTGGTTTTTTTCTTCTTCATATATTATGTTTGATTTCTGTTGGACCCCGAACTTTTCTTAAAATTTTGAAGTGTCAAGTGACATGAAATAAGGAAATTAGAATGAATAAAGAAAAAGAAAATTAAGAATGTGAATTGTTAGATGAGATTAAGATAGGCGAAAAATGCCTTGGTTATTGAGGTTTATGTTAAGGTATGGCCTAAAATGGCGTTTAAAGTTTAAATGAAGTTGTTAGTGAATAAATTGCTTTAATGGAGTTAAAAATCAGGAAATAAAGTGAAAAATTGTGAAAATTTTGAAGAATTAAGAAAGTTTGACTTTTTGGGGATGAATAGTTGACTTTTTGATTTAGGCAGAATTTGAGAAAAGGATCTTCATGAAACTTGTAGCTCCTGTCAAGAGCTTTCTGTCGCCATAAAGTTTGATATTTTTCGATATCGGGAGTGAGAGTTATGATCAGTCAAAGTTAAGTATTATTTTGGCTTTGTTTTGTAAAAATGTTTCTAAGTGTACATTTAGGTGTACTCGGATTTGAGGCCACTCGTCGTACGGATTTAGTTTGAATTGGAGTAAGTGGTCTACAAGAAAGTTGTAGCTTATCTGTCAATCTTTCTGACACTATAAAGTATGTAATTTTTGGATGTAGGAATTGGGAGATATGAAATTTTAAAGTTTGGAGTTGGTTCAGGATGACATTAAATAGGGCAGAAGCTTTGACCAAAAAATTGACCTAGTTAGGGGTTGAAATTGCCTTTAAGTGTTTCATGAAAGTTTTAGATTATGTTTTTATCTTTCCATTGAGGTAAAGTATGGAATTTTTGGACAATGGAATGTGAAGTTATGATTTTCACAAGTTGATGTTACTGTTTGGTATGATCTTTAGTGGACAGAACCTTTGATTGGAAATTTGACTCCCTTAAAGGCCAAATTGATTTTTCTGTCCTTCATGGAAGTTGTAGAGCTTCCTTCGAGCTTTTTATTGATACAAAATTTGTTAAATTTGGAGTTTGGGATCAAGAGTTATGATTTTTGAAAAATTCGATTTTATCAATATATTTGAAGTTCCGTTACCTTGGTTGTACTCCGACTCTCTTTCATTCTTTTGCTTCTAATTTCTCCGTCCGACATCCAATTGACTTGGTTTTTGAAGCGTTTGATTCCTAAGACAATTATTTACATTTTCATGAGAAATTATAATTTTTAGGAGATTAAATGGAAAGAGATTGATTGAACCAAAGTGAGAGGATTGGTTTAAGGTTATGAGTTAGATAATTTTCTGAACACGGTTCAGTATTTTGCTAAATTCGGGATCTGTAGAGATCCAATTGAACTAATTCTTAAGGAAAAATAAAATAGAGACATGGGGCTATAAATCATGTGAATGGATCGAAGTTCAATTTAGCCCCTAAGGTGTTCAATTTCTGGAGTGAAGTTTGACGTAATGTTTAGTCGCGGTTAAGTTCAGGTCTGAAAGTATTTTGGCCATAACTCCTTAGTTTTTGAATTGATTTGAGCGTTTTTGGTGTCGTTGGAAACGTAAGACATAGAGGAACACTTCTGCAGAAGGAAGTGTTACCAAATTATTTCATTTACCTGCTCAAATTATCGAAGAAAGATGTCAGTTTTTCAAGAATGCTTAGAGGGCAATTTTGGAAGTTTACTTATGTTCTTATGTTAGAAGGCTATAAGAAAGGGGCATGATGGTCTTTTAACAATCATTAAAGGAAAGGCTTAAAGTGCTGTCGTTTTAGAGGGCTGGAGAAACACGATTATAAACAGAAAGAGAAGAAAAGAAACAAAGAAGAAGAAGGAAAGAAAGAGAGAGAAGCGTCAGATGGAGAAAAAGAAGAAGGAGACATAGCTAGGTTTGGTTTTTCCACAAAATTTTAGAGGGTTTTCGATAATTGTCCAAGGAAAAAGGTGGAAAAGCACGAAAGTTTCCAACAAGAACCAAGAACGCCGAAAATGGTGGATGTTGAAGGTAAGAGATAAAACTTTTTGATCTTTGAGTTTTTGATAAGTTCTTGGTTTAGATGGCTTGATATTGTGATGGATTTGAGATTTCTAAAGTTAATTTTAGTGATTCCTTCAGATGAGTTAAAGCCCCGAGTCTCTAGTTTAATTTGGAACAAGAATCACCTCATTCGGATTTCTACAGACCGAGATATCACGAAAATACTAAAGCATGTTCAGACTTTTTCAACCGATCGTCACACTTTGATTCAATCCATCTTTTTCAAGTTAATAACAAGACCGATCAATAAGGTATGGAGAGATAGAAAAATGTCTTAGGAATCCAACGCTTCAAAAATCGGGTCAATCGGAGGTCGGACCAAAAAGTTATGGCCAAAAGAATGGAGAGAGGTCGGATAAGGAGAAAAGCCGATCCGACCTCCTAACTTCTAACCTTCATAACTTTTGACTCAGAACTCCAAATTTTACAAACTTGGTATCAATGGAAAGTTAAAAGACAGCTCTACCATTTTCACGAAGGACTCAACAACAAGTTCGGTCTTTAAGGGGGTCAAAAATTCACTCCGAGGTGACCGATCGACAAGCTCTTCATAAACAGTACCAAAACTTGTAAACATTATAACTTTTTACCCAGAACTCCAAATTTTACAAGCTTGGTGTCTATGGAAAGATAAAAGACATATCTACAACTTCTATGAAAATCCTAAGAACAATATCTAACTCCATAATGGTCAAAAATTGACTCAAAGGTTTCTATCCGAAATTGACCAATTGGACAACACCTGCACCAAACTTTATCAACTCACATCTTCCCACAACCACATCCAAAAATAGCACATTATACATCATTGGAAAGCTATGCAGCTCCTCTACAACTCTCAAAAAGGCTACTCGATCTCATTCAATCCACATCAGCACAGAATTTTGCATCAGCTCAGCATACACAAGACTAACCCTATGAACACATCAACCCAGAAATTTGCAGCATCTGCACTCAACTTCAATAACTCACAATTTCCAACCTCCACATCCAACATGCTATTCCTAAGCACAACCCAACAGCAAGCTCATCAATGAATAAATATGCACATACACACTTCATACACAATTCGCAAAGTCATATGCAAAGTCATACACAATTCGCAAACCAACACCAACATACACAAAAGAGAATGCTAGAGTTCTCATTCTCATTCTCATTTCCGATCATAATAAATGTTCAAGCATAGCTTTAATTACATATCAACATATCCATCATGAATTAAGCACAAGATATAAAATACATGAGATGCTAAATGTTTGATATGCTGGTAAAGCTATTCAAAAGCTAGTCACTAACTTAATACAAAAGTATCGAAAGTCTTGGAGTTTTTTTTCCGATGCCTTGCAAGGTTCGACGCTTTTCTCAATTTGCACCTATGGAGGGAAAGTGGGGTGAGCAACACTGCTCAGTGGCTAAAACGTTTATAGCCGTCAGTAATGAGCCATACAACACCCATAAACACACATATTCCAAGAAATCCAATTCATTAGCAAATTTGTCACATAATTTGTAATAAACCAAGTTTATCACATAAACCATATTATGGAATCTTCTATCAATCATAACACTTTATTATGCTTTATACTCAACAAAGTCATAATGAAATGCACAACAAATGGCTAGAGAGTATCCGTAAAACAAAACGGTTTACACCGTGAACAAAACGAGTCCGATTTCTCAGGATCTCGTGGCCTCAAGCGGGCAGCCGGGAGCAGGCTATAGGTCAACGTGCACGCGACTAACGAAACGAGATTCTCTCTTGCCCAATCACAAACAAATCTATGCTCAATATAGACAATCACAATTTGCATTTTCATGCTTCTTTCATTTTTCAAATTTCTCATATTTTCATACTTTCCATTCATTTCAAGAAAACATGTCCTATTTCAACATACATTTTCGAATAATCACCACAATTCCACATTTTTGAATTTAAAACAACCACATACACAAATAAGGCGTTTGCCCATCACACAACAACTATAAAAGTATTACCTACCTAAAAGTCGAAATCTAAGCTCAAGATTGCCCTTCCTCTCTCTCTTGAGTGAGGTTTCCTTGGTTCCCTTCAATTAAACAAATTTCTATTTAATGAATACATTCCAAAGAAAGTCATAACATTCAAAAATCAAGCAAAGATAAAATTAACTCTAAACCTAGCCTACTTAGAACTCATCTAGGCTAGGAAACCAAAACCCTAACTTAGAAATCTCAAAATCCATTTGATTTCACCTTTCTCTTCTTTCTTCCTCCATTCCCAACACAAACCCTAACCTCCATTTTATCCCCTTTTTGAATCTAGCATAAGCAAGGATGTAACTTACCTTTAAAAGCTTGATTTCCTCTTCTTTTCCTTCTTCTTTCCTCTTCTCTCCAAGCTTTCTACGATTCTCTCTTCTTTCTTCTCCTTAGCTCACGTTTTGTTCTTCTTCTTTGTAGCATTTAAGACAACTTCTCCTTCTTCTTTTAATTTAACACACCAAATGCCTATTCCTTCCTAATGCCCTCCACTTATAATGACTTTCCTATTTTGCCCCTAGTTTGCCTTATAAGTCTCTACTTCCTTATAACACCATCGAACTTAATTCTAATTTAATCCTAAACTTTCATTCTAATTCTAATTTCTAACTCCCCTTCAACCTTGCTAATTTGAAGACTCAACTATATCTAACAATATTAAAACAATTAAAGCAAAATAAAGAATAAATAAAAGTAAACAAATAAATAAATAAAATCAATGAATAAATAAAATAAATAAAAAAATTCGGGGCCCAACAATCATCCATATCATCAATCTTCATATATGCACTTCCATCCATCGGCTTCTTCAAAGATTTAGTGATATTGAATTCAACTTGCTCATCACTAATTGTCTTAAGAAACTTCGCATACTTGGGCATACACTCTCCACCAAAGACAAATTAATCTAAAGCTTCTTCAACTTCTCCAAGATTTTGGAGAATTGAGTGTCTACTTGATGTTATCTCACCCTCAGTAGATATGGAATATTAGGCTTGTAGGGTGGCGGTGGCATATATGGCTCTCTTCTTCTTTCTCTTCTACCTTCTCTTCTTCTATCTCTTTACCTTTACCTTTTTCCATTTGTTGGCTATTCTTTTGCACACTTGGCTTCTCCAATTGCTTGTGACTCCTATGTGTGATCGCCTTGATTTGTGCCTTTGGATTGGCCTTGGTGTTGCTTGGTAATCTTCCTGCATTCCTAGAAGATAAAGCATTAGCAAGTTGACCTACCTATACCTCCAAGTTGCGGAAGGATGAAGCGTGGTTCTTCGCAATCTGGTCAAACTTTGCCTCCATTCTCTTCTGAGTCTCTTCTTGTCTTCTTTGACCCTTTTCTTCGCTTGAGAATTTTGAACCCAATACGTCCATTAACTTGTCCATTTTGCTCTCTAAAGACCCAAGTTGGTCTTGTTGAAATCTGATAGGTCTTTTTGCTCTCACTTAGCCAATTGCATTATTAGTATTACATGAAAATTTTGTTTATTTTTCCACCCATGATTGTAAGTGTTAGAGTAGGAATCGTTACCTCTTTGCGATTGGCCCAAGTAATTTACTTGTTATGTACCATTAACTCCTAGCAAGAAGCATTCAACTGTGTCATAGTTGTCCTACCCATATAACTCATATTGTAATTGCATGGCCTTGACTATGGATGAAGAAGCTCCTTACATGTTGCTCAACTGCTTGGTGAGGGCGGTAATTCATGCTTCCAAGGCTATTATCGAGTCAATTGGAATCATCCATTTTTTCTCCTTAGACCCTTATTTACTTCTTTCATTTGACCACATGCAACTATTGCTTGCCAACGCTTCCAAAAGATCATAAGTTGCATCAATATTTTTCCCTAAATCCCTAAATCCCTAAGCTAAACATATGAGCCACATAAAATCTTTAACAATTTCAGGTGATACCGAGGGGTGTAGGTGGAAGAGATGACAATGCAAATGTTAGGGACGTAGGCGGTGGTGGAGACGATAAGCATTATCAGAGAAGGCACGTGTTAGAGACAACAAACAATAGGTCAGTTGATAGTTTGGGTAATTTTTTTTCTGTGAGTTTAATCATTGGCAAAGGGCTAGATATTTAAGTTATTTTGAAAATAGGGTATGTCTCTATAGAATCATTTCATAAGGAAAAAAAGTTGTTAAGGTGGTTATGGGAAAAGATTTAATGCTTGATACTTATAGTTTAGTATTTTGATTAATATGCTAATGAAAAGTGGTTGTATAATGAATGCATTAGATTTGTTTGATGAAATGTCGATGATAGGAGTGGTACCTGATGTACCATGTTATAATGTGACGATTTATGCATTTTATAAAAGAAGGGAATATGCTGAGTGGAAGGAGATGTGGGAGAGGTTAGTAGAAGCAGGAAATGTGTTTACTCGAATGTGATTACATATATTGTGATGATCAATGGGTGTAAGGATATAGGCATGTAAGTTGTGGAAAGCAAGATTTCAGAAGCTGCAAGGATATGAGCATCTGATAAGTTGATGAAAGTTAATGTATGAATCATAATTAATTATTTAAGAGTCCTAATTGAAGAGGTAACTTATGTAGTTGAGCAAAAAGAGGATGAATAAGAATGTACATATTTTCCATTTGTCAATAGGCTCTCTCTAAGTTAGTAAGTTAAGGAAAAATCAACTTTATTTATTCCTCTATGATTTTTTATTAGCTTTGTTGTTATTTGTTATATTGACACTACGAGAAAAAATCTTACTGTGTATTTATTTGATATGGATACAAGTCACACAATGTTTTGATCAGCACTTCTGGTTTTTATTTAGTCATATTTTAGTTTATGTCACTATCTCACTCTCAAGCATTTACTTTGTGTTGATCTTTAATAGGTGTAGATTAGGATATGTTTTTCTAGGTGTTTAGGTTTGTTTATAAGTGTTTCTTAGATGATTATCTGGTGTATAGGCTTAGAGTTATCCTATTGTTAGTGTTTGTATGTGTTCTAAGTGTTTTTTTAGAGCATAATTTTGATCTTAATTTTATGTTTCAAGAAGTATTTAATGTGTTTGTGAATGTATGGAAACAGGAATGTGAAGAAAAGATAAGATTTTGGATGCATGCAGGCATGACATGATCATGCACTAAGCACAATCATGACACGTGAAGTTAAGGAATGTTGCATGGCTCTTTATTGTGATCGTGAAAGAGAAGTACGATTCACGTAGGTCATGATTGTGCATGGTGTTTCTAGGTGTGAGACTTTTTTAAGTTTTGAGGGCTCGGGCTATTTTTGGAACCAAATAAAATAGGAAAATCATAGAAACAGCCCTAGAAGCCTCAAGCACTATAAAAGAACATGAAAACCACATCAAAGCAGATCAAGAGGAGACATCTAAGAAAGTTTTAGAAAAATTCCAGCATTCCAAATCAAGACTTCAATCATTTTTTAGCCTTTTCCTTTTATTTCTTTCATAGTTTTGTATGTGTATTTGGATTTTTAAGATGTTAATATGGTTATGGATTTTTAAATCCATATTACGGATTATTCTTGAATTATTTTGTTGAACTTTATCTTTGTTGAATTCAATACATATATCAATGTTTATGATGATTGTTATCGATATACTTGTTGATAAATCAAGAGAGTGAATCAAGATATTAGTATTAAGGTGGGCAATAAGTTTTGATAACTTGATAAACCCATAATTATTGTATTAACAAAAAATTGAAGACATCTTGATTGTGAAATTAATTACCCATAGGATTGCTTCAAATCTAACTAAATAAGCTGGAAATAGTTTTGTGAATTGAAAGATTACAACTCCATAATTATTGAATTCAATTAGGATTACTTGATTAAATCTCGAGAGAAGATGATTATAACTTTAGGATATCTAGGATCAAATATATATTAAATCAACAAAATAAATTGAATCAAAATAAGGATAAAATAGTTCTCAAGTCTTCAAACTTGATCAATCTTAGTTTCATTGCCAACTTAATTATTTAATTATTAATTATTTCCTTTTGTTAATTGTTTGAATTTCAGTTACTTATTTTAATTTACGTCAAATTTTGATACCTTAAACAAAGTTCTTTTCAAGTTGTTTAGGTATCTAAATAATCCTTGTGGAAACATGTTCATGAGGTATTGAGAGTTTTATTATTATAAACCTTGTCAACAATCCCTTTAAGCTTAACGGTTGATTATTGCCTACATCAATACATTATTTATTAGTAAATAATCTTGTTTTTGATAAGTACACTAGTTATTTAGTTTGAATCATTTTATATTTTATATTATTTAAGCTTGAACATGCGACTACTTGCATTATTTTATATTATTTAGCTTGAATCCTCTCACCTTCTTGCATTGTATTCAGTTATCCTCACAATTAAAGAAATGAAAATGTCAAGTTCGTTTAATAATGCATTTTAGAAATCAATGAAAAATTAAAAAAAAAATCAACAAGAAGAATTATTGTTAAGGAGGATTTTCATCTTTATTATAATTATCGAGTGTTAGTTAACAATGTACTTATTATAAGAAATACATTTACGCTATTAATATATAGATTAATATTAAATATTTTTGCATGTTAATGTATTAGTATTGTCTTTATTGTCTTTATCACCAAGTATGGATAAACACCTACAAGCGTATAGGAAGTAAGATTGTAAATAATGGACAAAACCTTAACAAGTTGGACAAGTATAACATAAAGTAAATAACTATAATTTCCATATATAAACATTCAAATAATATATACCATAATTCACCATTTGAATATGATCCGCATACAAAAGTAGATATCCAAAATAAACATCATAAATAGGAAAAAAAAAGACTTAGCCTCCAAATACATGAGTATCCAAAATATAAAATAACTCCATATATGTAAATATATCCATATCCAAAATAAGCTCCATATATATGGGTAGCTAGTCTCAATATGCTCTACATACAAAAAAAAAAAAGAAGTTAGTTTCTTCTTCTTCTTCTCTTTATCAACTCTACCGGTTCTTGTGTTAATTGGCTAGTTTGATTGTCATGTATTCGATGGGAACATGTTCTTAAATTATGACCATATTGCTCACATATTTTGCATGACATCTGAAGCCCTTTATGAGTAGCTTTACGTGGCTTCTATTCCTCTCTTACATATATTTCATGACATTTGAAGTCCTTTCTGAGTAGCTTTATATGACTTCTATTCCTCTCTTACTTCTTTTCTCCTTGCTTTTTTTTGTTCTTTTATCCCTTCTTACGTATTTTGGTGGAAGGATTTCAAAACCTTAAAACTCAATAGGGGTCAGCCACAAATCTGTACGAGGAATTGGAAAAATATGATATGCATAAGCAAATTCAAAATTTTCTTTACTATACAAGTCCATGTAATCTTTTAGCTTGCCACTGTCGTATCTGATTACAACACAAGCATATTGACAAGGAATTCCACTTAAATCCCACTTTCTGTATGTGCAAGTCCTATTGCCAAATCAATAACATGTTGGTCAAATTTCATATGCTCCACTTTAAACAATCTCCCACCACTAAAGTATGGAATATAGTTACTAGAAAGTTATTTAAACTTTTCCAAGGTTTTCTGGATCCTAGGATAAATAGATCCATTAACTTTCTCCATCCCCTCCTTTTTCTTGTTAAATCTCTTTATCATTTCTCTCTAACTTTTTCTTGTTTGTCCCTAGCATTGAAGCTTTCACAATGATTGTTCAATAACATGTCATATTTAATCTCTACACTATAAATGTGCCTTCACCACCTGTGGGTTGGTATCTTGTCCAACCAGTCATAGATCAACTTGTCAATACCATTTAATTGTTTGATATACCTGTTCAAGGAAAAGAAAAGGGCTTCAGTATGAATTAAATAACCATATATATTGAAGTTCAAATGCTATCCAAACTTAAAAAATCATATACCTTTCGAATTTACTAAAGTTATATGCTATAGTTGCACTCCACATTATATTCTTTACAAACTTTGCAGTCTTAAATTTAGCTTAAAGGCTAGCATATATATGTCTTACACAATATCTATGTTCAACAACATATGTTCCAAACCTTGTTTCCAATAATGAACAACGTATGTTAACAATCAAGGAATGTTTATAAGATTTAAACAAAAAAACAAAAAACAAAATTTTACCTTTTGTCAATAAAAAATGAAACCCAATTACAGTCCTGATGTTATCTGATGTCTTATTGTAAATATTCAAGAAACCATTTTCATGATACTTGACTCTTAATTATAACCACAACTAATGTGATCGAAAACATATTGTTATTTGCATCCAATCCAATAGTCAAAAGCAATTACTCTCTATGCTTTCCCTTCAAGTGATAACCATTAACACATGTTACAGGCTTACAACTAGCTAAGAATTACTACAAGCATCTAAGCATATATATATATGGAGTCAAATGTATCTTGTGGGTACTTGATTATGAAAGAACTACCCAAATTTTCCTTTATAACTCCTCAAATCCTAAAATTGCTTTCACCTGCCAAAAGTTCCAATACAATGTTCCTTTTTCTATATGTCTTTTTTATCTATAATCTCAACATTAAAGTCCCTTAAAATTGCACCTTTAAGCCCTGTAACATCCCATATAGGACAATCTCCAAACTATGAGAGATATTTCTTTACAATCTATAATACCTTACATTTTTTATTTTGGTATTCTCTACCACACTCATGGTTGGATAGAAATGTTGTCCTATGATATGTTAGATAAGCATGTTACTCTACAACTCTCATTCTTGAATTATAGATAATCAAAACCTTATTAACAACATATTGCATTAGAACTTGCCTAAACACTTTCATCGAATCAAATAATATGCTAATCATTAAATTCTAGAAACTTAGGCCTTCTTCTCCCTTCATCATCTGAATTGTCATCCACACTCCCAAACTTATCAAAATCTTCATATACTGAATCTGTATCTATATCTAGTATGTTATTTGGTGTGCATCTTCTACACCACTATAAACAGCCTCTTCATCATCGCCCTCTTCAAATATATCATAAAAATCAACTAAACTAGAATCATCAAAGTTATTAACTTCTCCTTCCGCGCCCTCATATGTTGGCTCATCAAATTCACAAACTTCTTCTTCCTCACCCTCATTTTTATCATGTTGTCTTCCCTCCCTAGAAGTAGGTTGATCAACCTTAACGACCTCATAATCAACTTTTTCACCATTTTCTAAACATCCTTTCTTATCTCTCAATAAGGGATACACAACACTATCCAAAAAATATCCATAATCTCACAGCCTTTTTTAATTACATTAATCATGATGAGTAAGTCATTCTCACTTCTTAATTCTCTAATACCATTCTCAAAAGAGTCATAAGGAAATTTGTAACTAAAAGCTCTAACCCCTCTATAGCTCAAGTCCTTTGTTGTGTATATGAACTGCATCATGGTCAAATGATCTAGCTCTACTCTAAAATTATACATTTCTCATCCTTCATAGTGTATGGTTAGGGTAAATTTGACCGTGCCAAAACTGAAACTCAACATTAGGGTCTGGCACATAAGAAAGAAAAATAAACAAACAAAAATAAGTTATGAAGTATTTAATTAATGAACTTTTCAAATTCCAAGAAATATAACATGTGTAACTTTTATAATTTTTTAACTTCAGCTCTTCTAAGATTCATTTCCCTAAGGTTTGACTTTAATCCTTAAATCGCAAGCATCATTGTTATAAAATATTAATGGAAGAGCCTATGTACATAAAAATATTTTATGAAGTTTGAAACAATGAAAGAGTCTACATACTTAAACATATGAAGCTTGAAATAATGGAAGAGCCAACATACACAAAAATATCATCTAAATGAAAGTAAGCTTTAAATTTTACAAAATTTTATATAAGTACTAACATTCAAAACATGTTACAATACATAAGAGTGAAAGACAATTAAATAATGTAAGACATGATCAACCTGCTAAGAAAAACCTAACAAACAGGTCAGTATGTAGATATTTAGTGTCTCATTAACCATTAGTCTAGTTTCATACTTAGGACCAATTTATATCGAATTATGCCGACAGGATCAAAGTCAAAATTGGTGAAATAGTATAAGTCAAAGGACTTGGGACTTGGTTGATATGGAAACCTGGCATAATTATATTTAAGAATCTAGCTACAACTCTTTAATTATATATACAAGTATGTAACATGATATAATATGTAAGAGTGAAAGATAAGATCTATTTCATGATATACATAAAAAGAAATAATTAAGAAAACAAGACATGCAAATAGATGTCAAAAAAATATTCAAATTGTAATTTCGCTATATAGGAACTACTTAGCCTATTAAGATATATAAAATGCAAGAACATTTATAGTGAAGAGTGTAAATATTCACCAGACTATCACTAAGAAGATATGATGGATGACTAAAGCTTCCAGTGCCAACACAACTTAACTTGGCCATAGTAAATAAGAACATAGTGAGACACTAAATGATCTCAACATGAACATAATAATTTCAAATGACTTTTTGTAGCTCCTCCATAACCATCCAAATCCCAAATCATCCCCTCGAATCCCATATAAGCAAAGACTCTAATCCTAAGTCTGTATTGAGCTCATCAACTAAAAGCAAATCATATTCACTATTGGCATTCATCTCGTGGTTACTTAACTGCTATTACTCATATAGATAGAAAGCTCCTTCAAACACAAAAAACACAACCCAACCCAAAAAGAAAGGCCTTGAAAGAGAGATAGTAGGAGAAGCGAGAATGGTGGATGAATTTGACAGAGAAAGCAAAAATTATGGCAATGAACTAATCACATGATGAAATTATTATTTGGAAGAAAAGGGACAAAGAATTACCTCTGTGTCTATCGCTTGTATCCCTATACATGCCATCTCCAACATCCCCTGTCGTCTCCACCACTGCCAACGTCCCCACGGCTTGCGTCGTCGCCACTCCCACCTACGCCCCTCGTTACTATCTAGAATCGTCAAAGATTGTATGTCGTTCTTTTGTTAGTTTAGGGATTTGAGGGAATTGACTTAGCCCTGTTTCGTTGGGGGGTTAGGGATGGAACGGGATAGATCGTAACACACTTTCATCGTTTGTTTCAGGGTTTTATAATGGAATAAAATGAAATATGATGAAAGCGAAAGGTTTCATGTTACGTTCCATTCCATCCTAAACAATGAAAATAAAAAACCTCTGAATCGGTAGGTTTAGAATGAAATGTAAACTAATAAATACATACTACCTAATATACCCTCAATAAATCTTCTTAATACCAACTCTGACCAAATCATAATATTAATATATTAAATAGAATATAATAATATTTAATATAATAAATTTTATTAAATAATTAATAATAATATTTTTATATTATTAATAATAAATTATATATATTTAATAATAAAATATAAAATTTTATATTTAAAATTTATTTATTTATTTTATTTATATAGAAATATATAAAAACAATTAAATAATATTTTTATATATTTTCTATTTTCATTAATAAAAAATATATTAAAAATTATTCTTATTTGTATATATTTCTATATAAATAAAAATAAAAATAAATTATTTTTAAATATAAATAAAAATTTAATATAATAAAATTTATTAAATAATTAATAATAATATTTTTATGTAATTAATAATAAATTGTATATAATTAATAAAAAATAAATAAAATTTTTATTAATGAAAAATAAAAAATATATTTAAAAATTATTCTTTACTGGTTTGTATATGTTTCTATATAAATGAAAATAAAAATAAATTAGTTATATATATATAAATCACACAGAATAGAATAGAATAAAATAAAATATATTAAATAATTAATAATAATATTTTTATATAATTAATAATAAATTCTATACAATTAATAAAAATTTTAATAAAAATTTTATTAATGAAAATAGAAAATATGTAAAAAAAAGTATTCTTTAATTGTTTGTATATATTTTTTATATAAATAAATTATTTTTAAATATAAATCACATAAAATAAATTAAAATAAATTAAATAATTAATACTAATATTTTTATATAATTAATAATAAAATAATAAACCTCCTCCAACAACCATTTTAATATAAGGGATATAAAAGTCATTTGTTATACATTACATTCTATTCCATCCATCTTCCAAACAATATTTCACTACATTACATTATGAACCATTCCGTGCTTCTCAAACAACTTTTTACTATATTACATTATATTCCATTATAAACTATTACATTCCGTTCCATTCTGTTACATTACATTCCATTAATTAACATCCAACCAAATAGGACCTTAGGGAAAGAAACGGGTCGAGTTGGTTAGGGTGGTTTAAGTTTTTGGGTCAAACAATTGATACATGTAACATGTTCCGGCTATGTCAACATATTCTAACGGGTCTATGTGGCTTAACATTGCCACATTGCAACTTTCCTTATTTTTTAAAATAGAACTCAACTATACGGGGTTTTTCTGGTGAATGTGAAATAGGAGGGATTTTTTTCAAAAATTCTAAAATTTTTTCAAAATTTCCCTAAGTACAGATGGTGTCTGTCTTTTACCTTAAGGAGTCTATTCTTTTAATAGAAATGTCTAAATAACTCAACATCTCTCTTTCTTTCTTTCTTATTGATTTACCAACCAACTAATATCAATCAATTAATATCCAATACAGTCATATAGAAATATAGTGATGTTGTATCATTATGATTGAATAATTATATTACATTATGATTAATGACTAATAGTTATTGATGTAACTATTAGTCAGAGTGATGTAATTCTACAAATTATATTAATATAATATGGCCTTATTGGAAAACATTGGTGCCTTCAATTGCTAGATCTCTAACTTCTCTTCTAAATGTCAAGGTACTGCATTTTCTTTGATATGTGATGTGCTTATGTATTGGATTTGAGTTTCATATCATTAACCACTAAGTTCACGGTAAAGTTA
Source organism: Erythroxylum mucronatum (assembly GCA_027563825.1). Taxonomy (NCBI): domain Eukaryota; kingdom Viridiplantae; phylum Streptophyta; class Magnoliopsida; order Malpighiales; family Erythroxylaceae; genus Erythroxylum; species Erythroxylum mucronatum. Next base: position 20,909 of record JAOSBP010127689.1, read on the forward strand.
TTTCACATTAGCACTCGTATTCGCTTCAATTGCTTGAGCTTTAGAACAACAATTGCGAATTGGGTTTTGATTACAGTGCTGCTGACTATTTGGGTTATTGTGATTCTCTGTCATTAATGTTCTCACACGTTTATTTGCTTCATATTTATATATATATATACCCAAATGCGCGAATGATTTCCTATTGAAGTTCTGAGGATGGATATTTATTTTGTTTTCCTTCTGTTATCTTCATACATGAATTATGCTTTTATCAATGGCATCGGCAGGAGATGGAGGACTTAACTAATATTCTTATGTAGTCTTGGAAAATTCCGTCAAATTTTCGGGCACATAAAAAATTTGTGAATCATTGATAACGTTGGCCTGGGGAATGAGAATCAACTTGTTAGTGCCTTAATGAGCCTGTCTCTTTGTTCAAATCTTACAGGGTTCGCCGCTTGCAATTGCTTATGATACATGATTTCTGTTTTGATAGATCCATTGTCAATGGATACTTTGGGTGTATGATTTCTGTTGTTCTTCCGTTTACAGGCTTGATTTCTGTTCTGATTAGGAATTACAACAGAAGAAAGATGCTGTGCCTAGAAGTCCCCGGAAAGCAACAGAAGGAACTGAAATTAACTCGTGATCTACCTGAATCAATGCATTTTAGGTCAAAATAAACGTAGATGCTTTTGCTTATCCAGTTTAGGAATTAGCTTTTGATAAAAAACATGATTGTTTGAAAGTTGACATCAGGTTTTTTGTATCCATCTTACAGGACGGTGGTAAACTAACCATACTCAACCAAATTTTGAGAGTCTATGTCGTCTTGTCAAATTAGCTCTTGAAGTTGTGTTTTCTTCTAAATCAAGGACAGCCATCAACATTTGCAGGGCAGCGCAGGCTGATTCATGGCCCAACTCAATATCATCATTAATCAAGTAGGTCAAATTTGAGTTCACTAAACATTGTTATCATTTAGTATACAGTCAGCTCATGTCCAATATTTTGTCTTCTGAACAGTTTCACCTCCAATGTAACTTTGTTTTGCGTTTTATTTCTCAAAGGAAGTTGCTAATTCAGAAGACAATCTGAGTGTTAAAAATGGGCAGTAGGCTTTTAAAATCTAATTGAACTTGGATGAATTTCTATGTTTCTGCTATATTGCACATATATTTCTTTTTTTTTTAATTTCCTTCCTAACTTTCTTTTGTCTTCTAAACTGACTGTATTAATTTTATGTGCTCCAGAAATAGAGATCAGTTCCTTCTAGACCATAACTTTTCTCCATCGGTGTTCAACAACTCTCTTAAAGTATTTTGATTTACTGTTTTCTTGTTGTATTAACTTAAACTTCATAATCAAAATATGACTAGTTTTTAGGAATGTTGAAAGTTTTGTTAGTTATGTTACTTGATTATGATATGAATTATTGAGAGTAGTTGCATGATCTCCCTTTTTACGCCGTAGAACACTGGTGTTTGATGTGAAATGTCAAGAATTGATTGTTTTAATGTCTGAGTAAGTACACTAATTATCCC
>JAOSBP010129524.1:0-22383 GCA_027563825.1 Erythroxylum mucronatum
TGGTGCTGGTCGCGGTGAGGGTCGATGGAACCTGGGAGGATGCGGGGGTCAGCGTCCGTTGGGACTCGAGGATGGGGAATGGGATGGGGATTCACCGTCGTCGTTCGGACGATGGTCGTGGTCTTGACCGTGCCTATCGTCACGGTGGAGGTGGATGTCGGGATCGAGAGGCAGCGGCAGGCCGAAGAGAGGGGTGCGCCCGAGGCGAAGCTCGTCAGGCAAGCCGGTCTGCTGACGGTGCTGGTGGCGCGCTTTCGGCGTCGACGGCTGGTCGGTGGGGAGGTGCAGCCACCCGTGAATGAAAAGACTGCCGTGAAGACACCTTTGGTTTCCGTCTGGGTTTCGGTGACGGTCTTGGTACGCGTGCGGATCGCGGTGATCGTAGATCTGAATTCATGTGAATGTGGAGTGAGCAATGTGAAGTCTTAGCTTATGCTTACGTTTTCGTCGTCCTGGCAGTACTGTGGTGGAGTTAGTTCGCCGTGTCCCAAATATTCATGATAGTATCTTACGTTGGCTGCGTGGTTGTGCGAACGACACGATTCGTCACGGTCCCGCTTTTAACCGTAATGGTCGAGGAAGTTGTGCTGCACCGGATCAGTCACTACGGTTCGAACACGGACAGTCGTCGACGGACAGTGTAGCGGTCTTCGTCACCGTAACAGTCTTTTTAGGGATGTGCAAATAGGAAGAGCAGAAAGACGTAGCCGGGGCCTGACATTTCTTCGCACTGACGGAGGAACATAACGAGTTGGTCGATGCCGCAGTGGCGAAACTAAACGAGACGAGTAAAGCGAGCAGATGCATGTTGGTGATCCGAACGTTTGGAAAATCGGATTTTAGAGTGTTCAGGGGAGGCGAGGAAAGGTCCTATAATAAATAGGGCAATAGCGGTATTTGTGATTGGTACCATTGAGGCTAACGCAGTGATTGGTACCATTGAGGCTAGTGATTCGGATTCGCATATCGGGATATAGTTTGAGCAAGCAGCGAGAATGTTCAGCGTTGCCCCGCATCGCCGTTGCGCATGAACCAATTAGGCGGAATGGCGAAACGAGATGCGCGATATCCGGAATGCATGTGGCTAGCTGGATCGAATGTGGCTGGCTGATCATCGGTCGATCTTCAGCTGGATTTTGCTCCGACAACATGACCTAATTGCTCGATTCAACTTCCGAATCCATTCTCCTTCATTCACGAAGCTTCCGAATTATCAACTCTGTAGAAGCCAAGACTTCTGCAGGATCAATTGTGAATTTCGACGATCGCTCCAAACATGTCACGAAAGGCCAGTGAGATTTTACTCTTGATGGAGCTGTCTACTGGCCGATCGGTGGCTGGCTGATGATTTTCAAGGGACATGATCACCACTGTTCAAACCTGGCGATTTGCTCTGCGCTTTGCAACGATTCGGTCACAGTCTCGTCGGTCATCACGCTCGAGTTGCTGACTTCGCACTGGTGTCGGAAGTCCGAACATGATCGAGTCGCAGCTGACCACACTGCTGCAGCGGACGCATCAACGCAGCCAGCCACGGCAGCTGCAATAAATGAGATTGAGAGGCCGAAAAAGGTCTGGCCGGGTATGCACTTCAAAGTTAGCTTAACTTACGGTTTCCGTGGCTGGCTGAAGAGAGAATCTCACCCTCCAACATACGGCGATCGACGTGCGTCGACTTTGTATTATTCCGCACTTTGTCGATCGAGAACGGGCAAGAACAGCGCGACTTTGCCCAGAGCTTGAACAGTTGCTTTACCAGGACCGTCATCCGGTACCCGGTGTTGCAATCCAGTTTCTTCATAACCTGAGATATCTCTATTCAGCTCAGCCATATACGTCAGAAGATTGCAAGGAGCTTATGACCTGTATCCAGGTATCCAGCATTGCGACGATGTTTGCAGCGTGATCGCAGTGCGTATAAGACGTAGAGTCGACATCGCATCGGAAACCACCGTGCTCGGCTCATTGATCACCATAGGCCTCTTCAGCGCTAACGACAGGAAAGAGATCTTTCAGATCGACAAAGAGAAGCAGAATCTGTGAGCGCTTATCCGCGATACCCGTGAGCCACTCTGACCATGCAACCGATGACGGCGTCAAGTTGCAGAGCCATTGGGGTACTCGTACCTGCCTGGATGTTGACATGTGAAGTAGCCAATCGTAGATATACCCTAAACGGAGTGCAAACACTGGGAATAGGCCCAGTTAAGAAATTCAGGAACGAAGGATCACTAAGTGAAGAAATCAGGCTCCTCGATCAACCGCTTATAGGCAAGGCAATAGTTTTCCTTATATCACAATCCTTGGTGATGAGTGCTGGGCATGATTACTGGCCACCAAATTGGACGTTCCCGGACGGCGAGGAAATGAAAGATGACGGAGTAACGAAAAGACTACTCCCGATCGACTTTCGAAGAGTCGATGCTCTAAGAGATTACTATATCGTCTTCGATTGGGTAACTAACACGAGAAGGGACGGCACCGATTAGTCAGTCCGCCTTGCCCCCCTACTATGACTTATCGGTCTATTAACTCGAACAGCATCCGTAGGATGTCACCGGGTAAGGAGTTCGGCGAACCCGACTTCATGTATATGCGCCTAACGCGCAAAGTTAGATTAGGCCGCTATAGTAGTTAAAGACGCGATAACAAGTTTATTAAGTTTTATCGAACCTAGCCGTCTTTTCTTCTACCTCCGTTTCTCTACGATAGCTATGAGAATAGAGCCGGAGATTATTCTCTAGATACTAATTGCGGTTGCGTGGGGCGTCTTAACAACCCTCACAAGTCTCTCTCTTTTTGCAGTACTCTCGCCTACTCCGATCGAATATAGGGAGTCACGGGAAACCACATCAGACGTCACACCGATGCCTACGCATTGCAGCCAGCGTTTGCGACGAAGGACGTCGCGACAGATACTATCATCATGTTATTCCCCAACCATTCGCAAGCACCTCGCTCCTCTGTTACCTCGTCTTTTACCGAAACACCGTAGATGTGTAAGCTGCAGATAAGCGTCACGCGGGGGTTGGCCTCGGGGTTTATTTCCTTGCTGGCTTCGATGTGCGTGAATTCATAATCGATTGCGAAGACCTGGTTACCGACGTGAACCGGCACGTTGGCCATGTCAGCCGTACGACTTGAGTGTCTTCTCCAAGTCGTCAAGATCGTCGAAGCATTAGGTAATCCACCTCGTTACAAAAAGTATTGTGTGCTGCCGCGTAGGCACTGGGTAGCACAAGTAAACGTCATAGGTGGTGGGGGCATCTTCACCCGCCGCCGACGTCCCATAGCGATCTTGACGGCGTCGATGTACTTCGTACTGTTGGAGTAAGATTTTGGGCTTTGTGCTACCTGCTCGCCGGCATTGTCGGGTGCTCCGCAAGTGCACGGAGTGTAGGCTTTCTTTCGAAATGTGTCGGGCCTGTTCTCAATCCGTAGCGGAGAATGAGGTAAAAGACTGCATCGCCGTGAGCTTGAATAGAGTTCTCCCATCTGTTGCGAGACATACGTTGGAGGATGGACACACTATGTTCCATGAACGGTATCCCGGTGAGAGATACTTTCCGAAATTGTAAAGATGGGTATGTACAGGGTCTTTTTCGCAGCTGCATGCGTAGGTAAGAGTGACAATAAGAATGGACAAACGATGGGTGGACAAAAATGCAAAAACATACAACAGACCCACCGTAGTACTAATCAGCCTCTACGTTGCTTATATATGACAGGGCGGACGGGATGCCTAGTTCTCATCAGGATATGGTCGTATGTGCTTGTATTGTCTATTTACAAACTATAATGTCTACCTTATTTTGGAGAAAATGAGGCGCAATCTGGTTCTCAGGCTCACCGCTGGCCTCGATTTTCTAGCCAAGGCCGTCCACTCATAGTTATTAATCACGCCTTAACCGGGCTAAAGATAGATCTTGTTTTTTCAACGACCTTATACAGAATCCATGACAAAGACTCAAGCGGAAGCATTATGACAGCCTTCATCATCCTGCAAGAATGGTACCGATACCGAAGTTTGGAATCATGTTCAGCTTAGCGATCGCCATTGACTCAGAAAATGACTTTGGCGATGCTGGCGGCCTCGCCATGGCTTAGCAAGACATTGGTGCGAGCTAACGCTCTCATCCTTCTTCAAAAACATCCTGCTACCACGATGACTGGCTGAATCATGGACGATTTTTTCCATCTGTTCTTGCACCTTTAACAAAATTCCAAAATTCTGCGATCCGGAAACTCCGCGGCCGTAGATTGTGAGGCTGAAAATTCAGCGATCGCTACTGCGATCAACAAGCAATCCAGGGCAAAACCGACCAAACTCTCCCGATCCAGGCGACCACATCGGCGCGATGCTCGAAGCAGCCCGGTCCTCGTTCCACGCCCTGCTCCTGCGCAGATCCTGGCCGCAGCAGCTCGCCGGCATCCTCCCCCTCTCCGCCCTGGTCGACTTCCTCGACGTCCCGCGCCTGATCCACATCTTCGAGCTGACGGGCCGCATGCCCCTCTAGAGCTGGACCGTGACCCCCTCGGGCAGCCGGATCCTGCTCTCGGAGCAGCGCACCGCGGAAGATCCCTGCTGCCTCGACCGTTTCGCCTCGGGCACGAGCAAGCCCATCTGCCTCGACGGGCGGCACGGCGACCGGTACCCGATGGCCAGCGCCGAGACGGTGCGCATGTGCGTGCGATCCGTCGCGCGGTGCGAGGTCGAGAACCGGCACGCGAACGTCGAGGTCGAGGCGGGGAAGCGGCCGCGGCGTCTCGAGGCGATCCACGTCGAGCGGAAGGATGGGACGGGGAAGGCGACGGGCCCCCGAGCACGTCGAGGTGAGGTCGTGGCGGAAAGGTCTCCCGCCGCCGGATGACTCGGAGGAGGGAAGAAGACGGGAGGGAGCGGTTCGACCCGTGCGCTCATCGCCTTCCCTCGGGGGCTACTACGGCGGCAACGGGAAGCTCCACAACGCCGCCGCCGCCGCCGCGGGTTGGCTCATCTGGGCCGGTCTCCTGGTCCTCGCGGCGCTCACCTTCTGCTGGATCACCTTCGCCCGGAGCCGGATCTTTTCCGCGCCTTGCGCGGCCCACGATTGGCTCGGCCGCGACGCCGGCATCTCCATCCGCCGGTTCGGCATGAGGCTCAGCTCAAGACGCGCGCTGCTCAACGCCGTCATCGCGTCGAATCCGGACACTTTCCCCGAGACTCCCGACAGGGATGAGGCCGTGGTGGAGAGGTTTCACGCGCCCAGGATGCGATGGATCGAGCCCGTACTCAGGGCTGAGGAGCTGGATGAGTGGAGGGAGGCGACGAGGTGGGCGATGTCGACGGCGAGGGATGGTGGGAGGGAGCGGGGAGAGGAGGGGGAAGAGGATTCGAAGTTCCGTGATAGGTGGTGGTGGAAGTTCGTGGATGAGGGGTTGCAGGCCGCTGAGGCGATGAGGGTGACGGCGGATCTCTCCGGTCGGTTCGTGCGTGGCGCTTCTCCATGAGCGGTGAGTCTTGCGCCTGCTTCCCTCCACGTCATCGCGTCGGGCCTTTGCGTCGGATGAAAGTTGGATGAAAGCTCAAGCTGTGGATACACGATGGAATATGACGTAGTTTGCCGTTCTTCGGCTCGTGCCGTGCTGCGCCATGCTGTGAGACGAGGTGACTGTCATCGAGCGGTAGTGTCACCGGGTGGAGTATCGTACCTCAAACCATCGTCGACGCTAACATCTGCCATGTGCGGCAATATTTCTGATCCGCGCGGTCTCATTGATGATGTCGACGAAGCGATAGAACAGTTGCTCCGGTTCGAGGAACCGGTGCAGTACAACGGCCCAGACGGACAAGTCGTCAGCACCCATGACAGACGCGGACCTTGGAGATTCTGGCACGAACAGTCCAACGGGCTCCCAAACAGCAGGCGATATAGATGGCTGAAAGTGGTTTTTCCCCCGCCGGATAACCTGGTGGGCTTGATCACGTCGTTGATGGTCTATTCTCCGCCAGAGGCCGAATCTTGTCGAAATGCGGCGCTGTCACCCTACGCTTCCAGGCCTGGGGAACGTCGCCGGCTCCGATCCGAAAAGTACTGTCCAGGCGGTATGCTGTTCGCCATGTTGTGGTGGGCCTCCCAACTCTGGGGGGTCAACGAGTGTCACAACCAGGATTGTACTGTTCGAAGATCGCGTCTCCTGTCATGTATGCCGGACTGCCTGTGGACCGCTTTCCGTAACCTGGTCGCAACCGTCATCGGCTGCAGGCAGACGACTTACCTGCGGGTCATATACGATTGCATCCATGCATGTCTTGAGCCTGCCATTGACACACCGCCCCAGTCGTGCGTGGACATCTCGGGCGTCATCGATATCTGGAGGTGGTCCATCCGCATAAGCACACCTCTCGGATCCAGGGCGACTATGTCCAACCCACGCTTCCCATCGGACCTGCCTAGGCTACTCTCCACTGTGATGCCGGCATATTATACCGAGATGGACATCGTATATCAGGTTCTCGATACCGTACAGATATGTCCCAACCGCCTGTGGAACCTAGCTTCTGTGAGTCGGCTAGGCGCCATCGACTTGCAGTCTTTGGCCGGTGTAGCGAAATCTTTCGTGCGGCATCCGGACTCCAGACTGCCGAAGCACGATCACTGTACTGCACAGGTCTGCTTCATCGGCCGCGAGAATAGCACACTCGTAAGACAAGCTCATAAGTGTATCGGTGGAGACTGTCAAGAAGAAACCTTGTTTCCACCTGAGTTGCTAAACGAAGCCTACAAGGACGCTAAAGAGCCCCAAAAAGGGCAATTGTCCCAAAATCACTGGGGTGGCGTCGATATGCGGCAAACGGCCTGGCATGTAGACTCGGTCATCCAAACCCCGTTCCTCTGCAAAATGACGGAAAGGTACATGGCCGTCTCCCACGTCTGGAGCGATGGAACAGGTGTGGGAACAAAAAAAGCTGGCCTGGTCAACACTTGCCTCTTCAAGTTCTTCGCGGAGATGGCCGTACGTCTTGGGTGTACCGGTGTCTGGTGGGATGCCATATCTCTCCCGACGAGCAAGGATGAGAGAAGAAAGGCCATGAGTATCATGCTTCGGAACTACAACGACGCCGGTGTGACGGTGGTGCACGACCAGGAACTGGTGGAGTACGAGTGGAGGGACGACGGCAGTCCCGCGGTGGCGATGATACTATCATCCTGGTTCACTCGCGGCTGGACCGCGGCTGAACTGCACGCGTCGACACGGCATCCCGTCAAGGTCTTGTTCAAAAATCCGAGCTCGGACGGGCCACCTGTGGTGGTGAAAGATCTGGATACAGATGTCTTGGCACTCGATCTGTGGTCCGTCGAGGACGTGATGACGGGTGCCGACGTTAGCGAAGAACAATCGCTTAGCAACAAACCTCCTCAAGATTCCGAGGAAATATCACGCGATTTTGAAGCTGTACCCCTTTATGCGTGGAGCATCGACGACGGGCCTTCGGACTTTTGGGTTGATGATGAAGCCGATGCTGAAGCCGGTGCTGAGATTGACGATGAGGTCAATGCTGCGGTCAACGATGGAGCCGGCACTGAGGTCAAAGATGAAGCCGACGGTGGGTGCCAGGATGAAGTCGTCCATGGAGCCGACGATGAAGGGAACGATGCCGAAAAACCCACGAGGCATTCTCCTGTCTTCGGCCCGGGTGATCACGCCCGAGATATACTCGTTCAGCAGGCTGCACTGGACGTCGAAATCGAAGGGTTTGAATCCTGGAGCGATAACGTCTTGCTCCCCGCCGATGCAGATGATGAAGCTCGTGGCTTGGATGAAGAGCTTGTGCGAGAAGCTCGCAAGGTGATTCACGATGCTGACAGTTCGCCGACCCTGGCATATTTCATTGCCTCGGACATGATTCAACAGCTGCGACGGAACAGATGCTTCGAGCGTGACGTCCGTTGGAAAGGGCCGCGGGCGTTCGAGCTTTCCAATTTGGAAGATCTCCTTCGCGTCCTGCGCGGAAGGATCACGTCTTGGCTCAGGGACCAGATGATCATCGCGGGCCTCATGTGTCTGCACGAGCGCACCGTCGACACCGAATACCCCACGTCCGAGATCACCCAGCGCATCCTCCAGCGATTCGCGAGCATGCGCATCGTGGACCTCTACCACGCCGACCTCCCGACGTACTACGTCGGAGGCTGGTCGTGGTGCCCGCCCTCCGTCTACAGCTTCGGCCAGTACTCGCAGATCGAGACCCGGCAGCACCGTTGCTCCATCGACCGCCAGGGCGTGCTCTCCGGTACCTTCATCGCCGTACCTCTGCTGGATCACCACCGCGTCATGCCGATCGGGTCCCACCCGTCCGTCGTAACGGGCATCTCGATGACCCTGTCCAACGGCCGGAACAAGTGCCTGCTCCTAACCCATGGCGCGCAGTGGTACGTGTCCGGCAAGTTGCACGAGCGCGTCTTCATCCTAGGACAGGCCGTGAAGCAGAACTTCAGGGGCTGGTGTGCGACCCAGCGCGTCTCGTGTTTTTGGATAGGCTGCGTACGGGTGGCTGGGTGGACGTCGGAGAAAGAGTTCTGGATGACTTCCACTCTTCTCAAGGCATATTTCGGCCTCGCTGATGGTTCGAGCCGGCCGGTCGAAGTGATCAAGGATCTCAATCTTTTTCAAGTACCTGAGGAACAAACTCAAGAAGAGGATCATGCTCCCCGCCAAGATATCGGAGTCGAAAACGAAGGCAGGTCTCTTGACGATTGTTCCGAGAATGGGTCAACAGAATATACGACGGCCGATGAAGGAACCGATGAGGGAAATGAACCAGTCTCTGAATGAGGTCTTGGTCCTCGAACTCATCGATTGTCATCGTTCATTTCTCTCTCCGAAAATCTCTCTTTGACCATTTTGCCGACTACAAGGCGTGCCGAGTCCGTCATCCGAGATCTGAATGTCGAAGCCCGAATCGTTCCTTCGACGTCGATGATATTTTCAGATGCTTTGAAATCCCGGGTCCTGGATCCTGGTTCCGGGAACCGGACACAACGTGTCGGAACACACGAATCTACTTGGAATGTGTATCCTACCGGCATCAGATTTAGATCAGAAAACCATTAGAATTTCTTCAGAATATAGGGAGCTTCGGGATGCCTTAGCCGTAGTTGTTCCCTGAGGGGGAGGGCATGATCAACTCTACCGTAACTGGAGATTCTTTTCTTCTCGATTACGTTGGTTGGTGCATATGGCATCAACCCACACGAAGTAGGCTTGGGTTGCATGTCGGATACGCTCGAGAGCATCGTAGAGATTGACCGTCACTTCGAACATAGTCCATCCATTGTCGTCGTTTGCCAAGTATATCGTCTTCATTACTTCAGCATCTCCCCAACAATATGAAAGTGCGATGTACCGCTCATCAGTATCAAAATCGTACGCTTCCAGCTTGCCTTCGATCCGCTCGTCTGACTCGCCGGGATAGATGGTCAGGAGGCGGAACTCATGCTCGTCGAGAGTGTCGTACTGGTAGTGCAGGGTCGGACACTGTGACTGAGAGTCCATCTTGGCTGTTGAGACAATCAATCATTCTCTGCATGACATGTTTTAGAAAAGTCATTGATGTGAGGCTGAGCTGGAAGCTGGATTCAATTTTACTTTGAACAGGTGTTGTCCGGGAAAGCCGAGCTGGCACATGAAATTAGGTCCATTTCCAATCTCTTCTCGCCATTGTGCGGGGTACGTCGTTACATGAACACGTCGTCGTCTGGCCCTCTGCCAGTCGACAAACCAGGCTGCCGCCGTGCCGTTACATAAATATCATGGCGATGTTACCGGAGGAACTAATATATCGAATATGTCTCTACATTGGCCAGATGGAAAGCGAATACAGGAATCGGACGCTAATCAACGTCATGCTATCCACCAAAGCACTCCATCGCATCGCCCGTCCCGTACTATATCATCGCGTCGAATTGAAATCAACGTTCGAAAGCCCACTCAGACCACTCGCAAGCGATCCAGAAACAATCAACCTGATAGAAGAACTCCGTCTAGGCCCTTGGGACGACCTTCACGACCAACGCGTGCACCTGGACCGACCCCTCACAGACTTCCTCCTCAACTTAGCCAAATCCACCGACATGCCCTCGGACTTCCAGCTCACGATCCAATCCGAGTCCCCCAATTTTTGCAAAGAAACCATCATCTGCATCCTCCTCACCGCATGCGAAAACCTCGTCGTCCTCGAGCTCCTCCACCCCTTATACCGCCTCGACTTCCTGACGGCCCACCTCACCCCTCGAACCCCCCTCGGTCGCCCCGACCTCCTCTCCAACCTCACCATGCTCCGAACCAGCGGCCGCAGCGCCTCGGACAGGGACAACCTCACCAACCTCCTCCCCTTCCTCCGATCCCCAACCCTGAAGCACTATCGGGGCGATTGCACGGAACACATCAACATCCCTCCCTCCGAGTTCGCACCCCGGTCGAGCCTCCGGCATCTGGTCCTCCGTGACTCGCTCCTGGACTCTTCGGGGTTGGAACACATCCTCCTCTCCTGCCCCGATCTCCGGACCCTGGATGGGGGGATCGGGGATCCTTGGTGGGAACACTTTCATCTCGACTGGAGGGGTTGTGGGGAGGTTCTGTCACGGCTCGGGACGAACCTCGAGGAATTGGTGATCGACACTCGGCTTTTCCACGAGGATGGGGCGCAGGAGGCGCCCGAGACCGAACTCGGAAACATTTCCGGGATGAGGGGGATGAGGGAATTGGGGTTGGATTGGGATATGATTTTTGGTTCGGACGAGGAGACGGCTGAGAGGAATCTTGGGATGGAGGGGTTTCTTGCCGAGGCGATTCCTGGGGAGGAGCTGAGGTGTCTTGTGCTGAGGATCGGGATTCCGGTGGAGGAGGCTGGGAGGAGAGATGAGAGGTTGAGGGAGGTGATGGAAGGGGAGCGGTTTGGGAAGTTGGAGACGGTTGTGCTTTTGGAGAGGGGGGAGTTGATGGATTCTGTGCCGCAGGGATGGAAGCAGACGAAGGGAGGGAAAGAGAGGAGTCTTGAGTGGGGGAGTGGTGGGGAATTGCTGGCAGGGGAGGGTGATTGAAACGGAGGGAGGGGTGATTTTGGAAAGAGTATAGGAATACGTGTTCATTCTTGACCGGTTCGGGAGGTGAGCTTGCAGCAAGGGAGATGAGGATGAAATGAAAAAAAAGTGGATGAGTAAGTTTACGGTATGTGCCAAACACTCCTACTTTCTTTTGGGATCGAAAATCGATATATGCATTGGATCTTAGTGGTATGGAAGCCCTCACGGTATATTCTGGCCAGCCACCGCAGTGACCGTGCAGGTGGAACCTCCCAAAACTTGTACGAGCGGCGGAAATCGAAAAGTAAGCCAAGATCTGACAGATCATACGACATTTCTCCCTGATAATCGACCATGGATTCTTCTCATGGCACCTGAGCGCGGTAATCATAAGGCGGAGCGTTGCCACCGTAGAAGGGGTCGAAGGTGAGTAGGGGGAAGCCAGGATCGTTAGGAGCTTTGATCCGGGGCCAACAAGGATTGGCGTTGTGACCGTTATTGGGAAGAGGATTGGCGGCGTGGTCCCAACTATTGAAGCTGAACACAGGCAAATCGTCGACGACCATATCAAATTGCATCTGCAACCCTTTTTTGCCCGTGATTGGGACCCCGGTCCGCCCGGTAAGTTTCCTATTGAAGTCCGCATCCGAAATCAGATTCATGGGCGTGTTGAAGCATATGCCTCTCCACAGGGAACCGGCACCTCGGTTCTGGCCGGCCGGAAGATAGCGTACCAGTTGGCCGGTGGTGTCCAAGCCAGCGCGGACGAATGCCTGGTCGTTCGGGCCAAGGAGGTATACCGGCGGGTATTCATCCATGTCGCACTGCGGCGTCGAGCGATAGTTCACGTTCTTCCAGCCTTTCCCGTCGTGTTGTTTGGCCCACACGGCGGTGGCCTGGGCGTTCAACCGTACGACCGCCGTCGACCCGGCGTTGGATGGGCAAGTCACGCCACGCCATTGCGGGTTGACACCGATAGCGGAACTGTAATGGTAGCACGCCTGGACGAACTTCGCGGCACAACCCTTGTAGACCGTGGTCGGTTGCGCGTTCGCCGCATAATCGAGCGAGGTGACCATGAGCTGCTCCGTCTCGGTCTTGTCCTTGACGCATGACTTCTTTTGCAATATGTTTTTGAGCGCTCCCACGCGCTTGGTCGCCGAGGCGGGCGCGACATAGCACTTTGGTTTGCCACCTTGACCAGTGCCATTTGGACCCCCACCAGTACCCCCTTTGGGCCTCGAACGGTCGTTTGGGTTCCCCGCATCACCCTTGCGACCACTACCTTTGGGGATGTTCTTCGGCGGCTTGAAGCTTCCAAGGTCGGAGAAGGAAGTGAGCATATCGAAGAGTTTCTTGATGTCGTCGGGCACGAGGCTGGTGTCACCGCAGGGACTCAGCCACCATGAAAAGGCAGCTTCCGGATCCTGGCCCTCTGGGTAAGTCCACGCGGCTAGCTGCGCAGCAGTGGCGGCCATGTCTGTGAGCCATGGTCAGCGAGGGATGTTCGGCGCCATCGAAGATCTTCGACCTACCCATGCCAGCGTCAAGGGTTTTGCCGGCGGCACCGCCCAGGAATTCGGAGCCAACATCGAGAAGAAATTTCAATGACGACATCAGCACATAGCAACCGATCTGCAGTGGTCGTCAGTATGGGCGGGACGCTCGGAGTGATAAACCGCGTCTTACCTCGGCGATAATGGGCAAAGCCTCGATGAAGAAGTCGGCGAGCACGTTGACGAAAAAGTTATCGCAGAAACATCTTCCCGGGGCAATAAAAAAGCCTTTACCCGGAACCTGCACCCATGGAATGGGCTCATTCAGAGGGTAGAAACCCACACAGCCGTAGTTAGTCGTCCTACCCTCATTCTTGGCTTCATTGATCGTGGCCTCGCACTTGTGTTTACAGAAGTCTACCGACATCCAGCTCAAGCTCGGATCTTGATAGATGGAGCATGAGTCCAGATTATCAATCACCGATTGCTCAGTGGAGTAGCCTGCGTCGCTGGGTTTGTTGGGGATGAATCCGGAGTAGCCATCCTCATCTTTGTCGACGACCGGCTTGTAGCAGATATCCTCTGGACAGTAGCCGTACTTACACGCGAACTTGCAAAGTCTGTTGAGGTCGACATTGTACCCGTCATACGCGAAGAATTCGTCCGTGTCCTTGACGGACGGTAAGGCAGGTACAATGCCTCGGAACTTGCAAGTGCACATCGATTCGGGGCAAAAGTCGTAGGTGCAGGTGAACTCGCACAGATCCCAGCTGTTGAGCGTGATGTCTATACCGAAGTTGCAGCCTTCTTGGCCTTCGCCTGCATTTCCTGGCGGTGCGTCCATATCAGCCGACCCAAAGTCTTGCAAGTCGACGGCCCAATCGATGCTGCCGGCGAAGTTCAGCTTCTTCCAATCTGCACGACGCGTGTCCTTGGTTATTGGAGTCATATAACTAACATAGTCACCGTTATAGAGTAGGATATCGGAATTCGAGGCCCCATCGTGTCTGCTCGTTCCGCCGCCAGATTTGATGATGTCGTTAATCTCCGCATTTGAAATGTAACCTCTAGTTGCAGTACACCTGCCAGGAGCCGCATCTGATTGCAATCTCGAGCCAGTAAACTCACACATCGGGCCCCAACACCCATTAACGGCCATGTGGAAACTTCTTCCGTAGCTGGACTCGCCTAGTGATACGTTAGTACCGTTTCGTGTTTTGTTGGCTAAGGAATGTGTTTGCTGGACTCACCCACGAAAATCTTGTTGTTCGGAACGCCAGCCTTTGTAATGATGGACAACGAGTTCCGTGTTTCGGTCAAATTGACATGGCTGCGAATGCATTTTCCAGACGGACATGCGTCGAAAGCGTTAACATTGCCATAATCCCATTGACCGTGCAAATCATAGGTCATGAATACGATGTAGTCGATCACCTCGGCTATACGATCAATGGGAAAAGCTTTCAGGTACCAGAAGGAAGCCGGTGCCGCGATGGAGACTGACTTTGACCCTAGTTTCTGTTTGAGTGTTGTTAGAAACCGAAGGTAGTTAACCCCATCTGTTTTCTGTCCGATCACCTGACCATTTACATATATATCAGGGGCACCTGGGTATTCCCAATCAATATCAACGCCATCAAGCCCTTCGTTCTGGATGAAGGAGGCTATATTAGATGCGAACAGCTCGCGGTTGTCAATGATAGCGCGGCGTATGATATTATAAGTTGCTGGTTCTGTAGAATATGCCCAACCGCCAAAGGACACGATTCTCTTAACATTAGGCAGCTTCTTAAAATCCTCCCATTGCTTAAAGGTGTCGTTTACCACTGGCTTCCACGAGTTCGGGTCAATGTTCAGAAATCCCCAGTGGATGTGTGTATAGCTTCCATCGGTGTTGGCGTCTTTGGCATTCAGCCACAAGCAATCTCGACCAAGATTCCAGGATTCGTAATAGCCAATTCGTGAGAAACTTGCTGGAGGCTACAGGGTGACGTCAGTATGGTGCTGCTTCCATGTTTGATATCAGTACATACCCCCGAGTTCTGTTTGATCTCAGTACCGCAGTTGGCAATGCATGTGCTTTCGTAGCCAGGAAGCTTTGCGCCAGGTCCGGCGCCTTTGGGAGCGTGAATGTCACAATGCGCAGGGAAGGGGCCACAGTACCCCCAATTGCTGCAGCAAGCTTTGAGAGGACACGGATTCAAGTCAGTCAACGCCACCGACTTGTTTGGCCACGTCGTACCAGGCACCACTGGCCCGCATTCCGCCCCTTGCTGGGGCGGTGGTAAGGGTGGAGTGCCACTACTTAGGCACATGTTATAGCCACCGAGCATTCCTTTGCACTCGGTCCACGCCCAAGTCTTTCCTTTGTTGAACTTCTCAATATCATCAATGGTAATGCCATATTGCCGCGCCAGAGTGTCGCAACTGTCACCGTCGGCGATGAGATGGGTTGCACAAGTCCCGTCCGAGCCAGGCTTCGGAGCCCGCTTTTCCAATCGTCGCTCGAAGCTCCTCCGCAACGTACGCGATGAGGCACTGGATGACACAGACGAGCCGCCGGATGTCGTGGAAGCAACACGAGTGATGTCGGATGACGGCTTGTCGGTCATGCTTGAAGACAAAGTACTCAACAAGGGGGAAGAAGATGCTTTGCCTGAGATGCTCGAGGATGATCCTCCGGCGGCGTCAGATGTTACGCTGGAGACGGTATTGTTGGCGGTACCATTGCCGGAAACTTCAAAGACTTTGATACCAGCCAAGCCCGAGGAGCCGCTCTGCCCCCCCTCCGGCGCGCATGTGCCCTGACTCCAAGCCACCAGGGTCTTCTGGAGTCCCGCCAGGTTACCCGTCCTATCGATTGACAGACCGAAGACATGATCAGCATCACGATTAGCATCGCACAGCTGAACGACTGTGCGATCGTATGGTGATGGTGTGCCGATGGCCTTGATGATGGACCACACGGTACGCTTGCCCAGTCCAGCACCGATGTACACACCGGCGACGGTCTGCTGGTGATAAGCGAAAACAAAGTTTTCATCGCAATTGTCCGCATCGTCGAAGAAAGCTTGGAAGGCCTGGAGCAATTTGGGTACATCGCCTCTATAGGTGTTGACTGCGCCGCCACTGCTCCCGTTCGAAGACATGCCCAACTTGGCCGAAACCTCGATGCCCTTGGAAAGACATGCAGAAGCGGTATCCAAGGCCGGTCTGAACAGGTCGTCGTCCATTTTCGGATTCTCCACGTCGTCGGGGATACCAGTCATATTGCCGGCCAACGCGGCTGAGGGTGATGCCCATGTGCAGCTCCGGAGCAGAACGGTAGTTGAAGGGTCATCCAGGAGTTGCAAGGCCGAAAACTTTAACAGCATCGGTTCCTGACAGCGTTGAAGGCGATCGATGCTAAAGTACCTGGTCCAGCCGTTCATGTTTGAGAGGTCATTGCATGCGAGAGGGCAGTCATTCTGGTCGGGATAGTATGTCTCGGAATCACTGATGGGAGCGGGGTCAGAGTCCGAGATGGGACCCACGACGTGGTTGCCATTGATGTCAACGGCGGAAAAGACAAAATGGGATCTGAGAAGTAGCGAAAGCAAAGGGTTCAATATCCTTAACCTCATCTTGACGCACGGTGAACGATGAAACGAACGGAGTCCCTACATGAGCTTTGAAGGAAATCCTGATGTGCGCGATGTAAATATACACGTCAAGGCGATCGCGTTCGCACATGTTTCCATCTTCTCGGACTATCGATTGACCAGTCCATCGGTCCAGATGCCAAGAATTCTTTTGACCCTACGAGCAAGATGAGATGTCTCGACCCTATATCGTTGGTCCAGATGAGGATGGCGCATTCGGCGCTCAGATCCACATTCGCGCGCGCTGAATTTACCAAACAGGGGCCATGTCAAGCGGTGGGAATAATTTCCAAGAAGATTCCACTACCCGACGTGGCTCAGGCGCCGGTGTGGATGACAATCAAAGCGCGTTGAGGTCGCCCATTCGGGAGGTTTGGCTGGCTTACATAACCTATCCATTTCAGCGCCGTGCCTTCCGCTTTTGGATTGGTTCAACGCTACCAACCAATCAGAGAGAGCATTGTCAAATGTAGACTTCCGTCTGCAAGGCGCCTTCGCGTGGTTCTTTGTAAAATCCCCGATTTGACCTGATGAACCTAGGTAGCTGACCAACGTTCTCCAGCCGAAGGGAGTGGCCAAGAAAGACTACATGTTGACCCAAGTCAACACAAGCTTTCTGATGGAACTTCTGGCATCACTTCTTGGCTCCTGAACTTGCGCCGTGACGGTCTCGATGCTGCTTCGGCATCTCCGTTCGTCAGGCCACCGTTCTGAGCAGAAACTCGAGAGCGGTGTCGATCAGACCAATTGATCTTGAGTGATAAGCTAGTGTCGACGATGATGAAGGCGCACAGAAGGCCGATTCGAGCAATGCATGGGCCGTTGGATTCAGACCATGACTATGCCCAGAGACTGTATCGATGAACAGCCTTGGGAGCAGTCGCATTTAACAGTGGCCTGTTTGAGATCGTTTCCGACCCACCTCACACAGCATCCATTCACTCTCGATTCATCTCATCAACATGTTCAAGTTTCAGCTATTCGTTTCGGTGCTCTTCGCCTGCAACTCTCATGCACGTGGTGTGATAAGCCGTCGAGATGGTTCAGACCCGTCTTACCCGACAGACACAGGTGCCTCCAAGTACTGCACGTGGTGGGTGGACTACGAGACCGCAGATCCCTGCTCGCAGCTGTTGTCGGATAATGCAATCACCTTGACCGAGTTTCGCCGCTGGAATCCGTCGGTGAATGCAGCTTGCGACAATCTGAAATTGAAGCACTCGTATTGCGTCGAGGCGTTTGACGAACCCGACGTGTCCACTTCGACCACCAAGACCACGTCGAAAGCACCCACCGTGACCACATCGAAGCCAGCCACCACGACAAAACCATCCAACGGAATCACCACCCCACAGCCCACCCAACCCGAAATCGTCGACAACTGCGACAAATTCTATTACGTCAAGAGCGGCGACCAATGCGACGACATCTACGAAGCCTACGGCATCACCGCCGCGCAATTCTACAAATGGAACCCCTCCTCGGGCTCCAACTGCCAATCCCTCTCCTCCAGCGCCTACGCCTGCGTCTCCGTGATCGGACAGGAATCCTCCCCCACGACCACCACCAAGGGCAACGGCATCACCACCCCGACCCCGACCCAAACGGGCATGGTCTCCAACTGCAACGAATTCCACTACGTCCAACCCTCGGAAGTGTGCGACAAAATCGCGGCCAAATACGGCATCACCGTCGCCCAGTTCACCAACTGGAACCCCGCGGTCAAGAGCGATTGCACCGGTATGTGGGCGAAGACGTACGCTTGCGTCGGCCGGATCGGGCAAAGCGGGGGCACGCCCACGACGACCAAGGGGAACGGGGTCACGACTCCGACCCCGACGCAGACGGGGATGACGAAGAATTGCAAGACCTTTCATTACGTCAAGGACTCCGAGACCTGTGCTACTATTTCGAAGAAGTATGGGATCAGCGTTGCTAAGTTCAGGGAGTGGAATCCGGCTGTGGGAAATGAGTGCAAGAGTTTGTGGCAGAAGACTTGGTGTTGCGTTGGGTTGATTTAGGGGAGATGGTGGGGATGGGGATGGGGGGGGAGAGATGGGAGAGGTTGAGGTAGAAGAGTAGTCCTAGCAATGCATGTGTCTCAACATTGAGTGGGGTCCCTTCTTTTCATCGGTGTTTTGATCGGTCGCGGTGTGGGAGAACTTCGGTGTTCAACGGAAGGGCGCATGGCCTGTGAAATGAACGTGAACGTGGATGGGGTTTGGATTCATTTTCGAAGCGAGTCTCGAGCCCCCACTGTTCGAGCATGGATAGGGTAGCCATTATTGGATGTCGAATCAAGATCAAATGTGACATGTACGATGGAGGGGAATCTCGGGAGTTTGATTGATCATAGGTCAAATACGAGAGCTTTACAGCTCTATATAACAATGTCTTCATCATACGTGTTGAACGATGTTTCCAGCATCGACTTAAGACCTCTTTGCTTTCGATGAAGTCGTGGCCGCCTTGGAAGTCGCCGATGCGGTCGACTTGGTCCCGTCGACGTTCGTGGTCGATGTAACGCCGTTGCTCACGATGGGGCTGACCTTGAGGTAGCAGGCAGCATGAGCGATGGTGAGGTTGAGCCACGCGTTATCAATCTCTCCGAACTTGCCCCAGGTCACCGGGCAGTCTCGACGCGCGTCACCTATCGCGCTTGACTTTGCGTTCCACCAAACCGCCGCCTTGCGAGCGTAGCTGGAGTACGCTGCAGTTACGATTGCGGCCGCTTTTGTACTGAAGGGACACCAGGCGGCGGAGTTGGAGATGGTGCAACTGAAGACCTGCGTGCCCTTTGCGGTCTTCATGCATGGAGCGATCACTGAGTCGCCGAAGGAGCCGATGGCTGAAAGCAATGTTCCCGTCGGCTTGGGCACGTCGAAGTACTGCGTCATGTTCGATGTCGCGCACTCCCAGCTGTCCGGTGTCTGGGTGGTCGAGGTAGCCGGGGCGGTGGTTGTCATGGCTCGCCGCGCCATTGCTTCATAGTTGTAGTTGTATGCATGCACCGAGGCGACGGCAGCCATGAAGCTGAGAACGATACCGACCCTCATGATGATGATACGAGGCAAAAGTGAAGATGAAGTTGACTTGATCGCAAGGTAAATCGATGCCACGACTGAGTCCGAACAACTGTACAAGATGCATATAAGGTGAAGACCGAACACGGCCGTACTCATTCTAGAAGCACTTGGCATTCGATAAATCATACCACAGACCATTACCAATGTGAACTTTGGCAGATAGCGTACCGCTCGAGAATGCAGGTACGAAACAAGAGAAGTGGGAGGCCTTGCTCAGCCGCCGAGGAACCGGATACCTGGACAAGGCTGAATGTGGCTTGAATTCGTTGAAGCCGTCATTACAAACTCGATAATCGATTGCCACGCGACACACGCGCGAGGATAACCATTTCGGGCTAATACATCGCCATTTCGCCTTATACTCCAGATTCAGCCTCACATCGTGCTAAGCGGTTGCCGGCACGGTCGTCCGTCTCTTGCCAAGCTGGTTCGAATGAGTTCACCGACAAGGATCACTTTTTCTCGTCGATAATCTCCATGTTCTAGCCTTCCGTCAGCTGGTCGGGAACTTGTAATCTCGACGTTCACGGTCATGAGACTTTTCTTTATGCTGTCGAGATAGAAATAAAGTCAATCGGGGGCAAGTATCCGAGACTTTCGGAAATTCTAAAATCTCCGCGACATCACCCAACCATTCCGCAAGCCCGATCTGACCAAGCATGATGCGGTGCGTGTTCGTAGGAAACAGCGCGGTCGGAAAGGTTGGTTCATCGCCTTGGACAGGGAAGTACGAGAGGGGCTGACGATAGACGGACCTATCTGATCAAGGCAGTCGCCGCGGGGAGCCTGCCGGATCAGTACGAGCCAACGCTGTGAGCGTTTCACGATACGCTTTTCTCTGTTTCTACTAATCATCTCCGCAGAGCGGAAGATGGCATTGAGTATCGAATAGCGGTCTCCGTCAACAACAAGCATGCGGACATGTCATTGTGGGATACTCCAGGCTGGAAAGATCTCGAAAATGTAGAGTCGAGACGACCAGCTCTCTACAGTCGCGCTAAAGTCATTGTTATATGCTTTGCCGTCTCCGATCCTGCCTCTTTGGCTGATGTGAGGACAAAGGTGCGTCGTCTCATTCATGGTCATATTCACAATCTGATAGAAGAGCATACATGCAGCGGTATCCAGAGACACACCGTTATAATTCTGGCGCGCCAATTTTGCTGGTTGGAACGAAGGTCGACTTACGGAACAGCCAGATCATTTTCGAGCAATTGCGGCAGCGGGATATGGTGCCGGTAGCTTTTGAGGCCGGCAAGCAACTGGCTCAAGACATCGAGCCGTTCGCTATCTTGAGTGTTCTGCTTTAGATCGAGAGAGTGTCGTAGGAGTCCTAGAAGTCGCTTCGACTTTGTGCTGAGTCGATTTTCGTCCGATACTAAATTTTTACTGCCTCTCTCGTTCTGTGCAGATGTGCGAGTCTCAATCTTGCATAGTTCCATTCCCGTCTAGTCTTGCGAAGTATACGAGCTTTTCCTCCATATTTGTACGGAAATTTAGCACGACATGGTCGTCGTCTAGATCGTTCCGACTTTCTGCGCATCAACCACACACCAACAGGACTGCATACGTGATTGGAGACCTGACTCATCTCGAGTCCCGTCCTTCCCACGAGAGCGCAGAGCCTACCTTTTCCGGCTGGCTGCCGTTCTTAGTGTTGCGGCATGCTGGTCAGCCGTAACTGCTCGCGTGCAAATAGGTGAAATTATGCTCGAATCTGAATGCAACTGTAGATCGTAAATCCTACTTCGAGATCCATCAAAGCTTGCGCGACATAGATTTTCCGCGCGTGGTTCGAAGCCCCGATTGCGAGTCGTGCTTTACTGTTCGCGGTAACGTAATTGGTGGTCTCGCGACGCAGGTCGGTGACCGACGCACTTCAACCTGAATTTTTGGATTCAATTCACTCTACGACGACGCACAGTAATGGTATCGCTATCAGAGTCTGTAGATACATGAACAACGATATCATCGTCAATTTGGAAGGTTTTCAGCGTGTTTGAACCACGTCGTCGCTTTTGACCAGCCTTCTTGCTAGCTGTAGCCTTCTTAGCTTCTTCAGCAATTTGAAGCACTTTTTGCGTTGAGTACACGAATATGTTCTATAACGCGATGCGCTTCCCTTTTGTACGTTGCTTACGAGCCTGTAGTTGCTGCTGGGCCTCTGCGAGCTGTCGTTGCACAAGTGTGAGCTCACTACGCATTAATTCAGTCAGCTAAGTATGCCGAGCTGCGTACCTACGCACCGGCGTCGGATTGCAACCAGCCTGCGCCAGCTCATGGAGAAAGACCTGGTTCGACTGGCGTAGCTCTGTCCCCTCCGGAGGGGAGCTGTCCAGTAGGGACATGTCCAGCTGACTGCCCTGCGCGCATGGAGGTGGTGTCTTTAGGCCTGCCAGCTGGGCTGCCAGCTTGTCGTACACAGTAATTGGGCTGAGAGGCCAAAGACTAGTTGCGCGCCAGCCTGCGACAATGTTGCGAGTCGTTAGAGCCCTCTCGCGTGCGCGCATGTACGCTGTAGTCTATTCAACACGATGAACGCGACCAATCAGCTTATTAGTCTCAGCTACAAGAGCCCGCTTCAGCGGAGCGAACACAGCGACATCCAGCGGCTGGAGCATATGCGTTGTATGCGGGGGCAAGATAATAAGGTCAATGTCGCTTTCAATGCACAGCCGAATGAATTTGGCTGTAATATGGCTGGCATGGCCGTCCAGAATCAGCATACGACGGGCTGGCGGATTTGGCATGGTAGCTGGCACAAAGTGCGACGACAACTATTTAAATCCGAGAGTATTCGACGTCTAGCCGCTGTTAGTCGACGTGAATTTCTAGTCTAGAGGCGTGTGTCGCGGTATCTAGCTAGTATTAGTGTACTAGGCAGCGAAAGTAATCAGAGGTAGGATTGCGACACTAGCTGCGCTAATGCACTTAAACGTAGTTATCCACTCTTGACGGCTATTAATCGTCTTCTAGCTCCCTCCCTCGCGTATATTAACTAATACACGCGATGACTAACTCTCTCCAATAGCGAAACCAGACTCGTCCATGTTGTAGATGTGCGTAGGGTCGAATCCAGACCGAAGAGCTAGCT